>JAKOGI010003482.1:40000-50000 GCA_029747015.1 Carnegiea gigantea | reverse complement strand
GCGAAACGCCAACTGCTTTTCTTATTTGATAAGAAACTACTCTGGGCATAAGATGATCATAAAGTGCTGTTGGGAGAGATCTACACTTAATCCCAGCGAGATTAACTCATACTAAGCTCTTACTCCCGGGATGGCAACTAACTTTGGACCTTAACCCTCATCAGGGTCTCTAGGGATTACTCCCTAGGCTAGGGATTCCCCCGTTTAAGCAGGTTCACTCCCATCTATTGTCCCTAAGCACTTATCTTAGCCATTTAAACTGGTCATAATGATTAATAAGTTTGCTGCCTCTCACAGTGAAATCCTTTATCATGCAACTCACTCCTTTGTAAAACTCTTTAGGATTCCCCCATTCAAGCAGGTTCACTTCCAAAACTGTACTCATTTAGTTAAAAATATGCCATCATGCACTAATATTTATGGCTACTATTATTTCAAAACATGAAATCCTTCTTTGAAAATTTCACCCTTATGCATATAATGCAACTTGAGGATATGGAAGGGAAAGGGGTCCATATGTATCACATTCAAGCACTTCATAATCAATTCATCACCATGAGCCACACATGGCCTCGTAATCCACACGATTGCGGTTAATTCACAACCCATGCTCCCTCCTCACAAGCACCGTACCATAAGGACCTCGAACCACTCTTAGTTCTTCCTCAAACCATCCAACTACCATCTTGGTTTCAATTTCATAATCTAGCATCCTAGTCATCATGATATACTGGAACGCGATACATAACTTACGCAACTTACCAATGCGAGATTTACTAATTAAATACCTAGCGATTATCGAAGCGCTGTAGCAAACAGTTATAACCATGCACATGTATATACATATATATATACATTTAAGCATTCATGTGAGCTTGACTTGAAATGGATGTCTAATGTGTTAGGTTAAACTGACTAAGCATAAGACGTTTCACTATTCAGGCTATTATGGTCATTTGAACATAATGCGATTCAATCGTTCTATTAAGCATGCTTATTTATATCTTTAAAGCTTAACATGAATCGAATCTCTATTTAGGCATAAAACGATTCACCGTTTAGGCTAATTTGGTCATTTATGCATAACACAACTCTAAACTTTCATTGATCACATCCATGTTGCCATTCGAATCCGTTAAGGTCACTTAGACATGATACGAGTCTAAACATTCATCACTTGCATCAAAATTACTATTCAAACCTATTTAGGCCTTTTGAGCATAACGGGTCTCATGGTGTTCGTTTATTATGTCGAGGTTATCATTAAACCCTTTCTAGGTCATTAAGACGTAATAAACCTTAGGCAATCCCTTGTCGTGTCATTCACTTATTGAGCCAACCCTTCAAACATGCGTTAACTAAATATATTAAATTTGATCCTAAACATGCATAGTTTACTTCGAACCAAACTTTCAGGTACGTATTAACTAAATGTACTAAAGTCGATTCTAAACATTCATATTTCGTTTCGAAACTATTAATTAGGCATGAGTTAATTATACGTGCTTGAGACGATCATAAACATGTATAGCTCACTTCAATCTAAATCTTCAGGCATGGGTTACTATATGCATTCGAATTAACGCTAAACATATATAATTCGTTTCGAATTAAAAACTTAGGCATGAATTAACTATATGCATTCGAATTAACGCTAAACGTATATAATTCGTTTGGAATTAAAACCTTAGGCATGAATTAACTATATTGATTCGAATCGAGGCTAAACATATGTACATCACTTCGAATTAACATTTCAGGCATAACTTACATTACTTGATTTGAATTGAAGCTAAACATATATAAATCACCTAGAATTAACATTTCAGGCATAATTTACGTCCATTGATTCGAATCGACGCTAAACACATTTAAATTACTTCGAATTAACATTTCAAGCATAACTCACCTAAATTGATTCGAATTGAAGCTAAACACACATAATTTGTATCGATTTACAATCTCAGGCATAAATCAACCAAATGAATCGAACCTAAACATGAATAGCTCACTTCTTGACATTTCTAATGAATTTAACGAACCTTAACTTGACATGCAATATCAATATGTCGAAAAATATTTTTGAAAATAGTAATAGCTTAGGAGGCGAGAAACACCCACCTGAACTCCAAGCTAGGGATTCGTTCGAAGGGTTTTAGGCTCGGCTTTGAGCGCTGGAAAGACCCGATTCCCTGACCCTTGCTCACCGACGCACGAATCAACCCAATCCACGCTTAACCCATGCGAAAACAGACCAAATTCGATCCATTTTTGCAACCCAGTTCGAAGAGCCTTGCCCGATCTGGTTTCTGCCCTTCCGTGTCGCTACCGCTGGTGGTCGCCGCAGTCAGGCTCAACCGCTGCCTGGTCGTCGTCCTTGGTCACGACGGTCACCGGTAGCAGGTTGTGGTTCGTTGAACCCCTTTCACTCCCTCACTCTATCGCTCAAACTCTCTTTCTTTCTCTGTTGTGGCATCGCGGGGCAGCGCCGGGGGTCGCACCAGGCACGACGGTGGCCGACCGCCAGCCACCAGCGTTCCTCGACCCTCCACTCTCTCTCGGTCCGTCCCCCTCTCTCTCTGGTGGTGGCAGGTTCGCGAGGGTTAGGGTTTGAGGAAACCCCCCCTGCTCGTGCCATGGAGAAGAAGAAGGGGGGCTTCGCCCGATATACTTTATATATATTCTTTTTTTTTTGGGGTCTCAAGCTGTTTAATAAATGGGTACCGCTAGTCCCGCTCGTACGCCGAACTCTAAACCCGAATTGTTAATACGACCTTCTAACGACTATTCGTTCCCAAATACGTCAAGGTTTGATTTTCATAAACCTCGAAACTAATTCTAAGGTTGAAATCCTAATCGTATTTGGGAAATGACTAAATAAATTGAATAACGACTAAATTAAACTATCGATATAATTTAAAGGCATAAATGACACGAATTGACTTGAAATCAATAATAGCAATAATAATATCTTTTTTTAATGAAATTATAGCTCCCAAAAGCACATCGATAATAATTTAACTCATATAGTTGCTAAAAATACCAATTTATATCGTAAAAAGATAATACAATTAGCTTAATGGAAAACAAAGAATGCGGGTCTTACATTCTTCCCCCCTTAAAAGAATTTCATCCTCAAAATTCTAAATCTAAGTTCGGTCTTTCCTAGAATGCACACACACAACTAGGATTTACGCGGTAGGCTTTCAAAAGGTTTCATTTTGCAGACACTACTTCTTTTAAATCGAAAGAAGATGGCTTATGGTATTCAGTCTCCTCCTTGCCAATCCTCTTCAAGCGTCTACTCACTCTATTTAGGCACCGAGGGCAAATCGCATTGAAGAGGGGCAATTGAGTTGGCATGAAAGTCCATATTGAGTTTACTTTGAAAAATGAACAAAGGTTTTCGAAAATCTTGACTCAGTTCGCACGACAGGCACTAATTCTATGCAGATGCATCTGTAAGTGGGCATCGAAAGGCATAACAATCAAGACAATGACATCTTAAGGTCATACACCAGCGGTTTCATTCTAAAACATGAAGTCAAGTCACTTTTGGGACCACCATGATTAACATGGAGACTCCCATAAAACATTTAGAGTAATAGAAATGTCACATAGCACCACATAGTATCATTTAGGCATAATGGAATTGCATAGTATTAGTAATCCAATATTCTTAAGCTTAGGAGTCTCAGGAAACATGAACGCATCTAAAACATACATGGAAAGCAATTTAGAAAAGGAAAACATATGCACCAACATTCCGATGTTTGTACATCAATCCCAGCTAACTTTTAAGCCTTTTCATTCACGACAACTTATTCAGGACATGTCAGGTTCGTATGAAGGCAGTTAACTTAGACAGGTTCATTCAAAGGCATAAAGATATTGAGTCATTCTAAAGTCAAATCAATTGGTCAGGAAGCTATCACATCGCACCTAAGCAGTAAAAACATCATGTTACATCACATTGACAATGAAGGGACTTAGAGTAACACTTGAATTCACATTGACGTCACGGAGGGGTTAATAACGGAGCACTGAAGATCAAAAATCATGAATCAACATAAACTAGCGTATCATGTCGATAAGAATAACTTTGAAATGGAATGCTAAGGCATAATGTAAGTCAATGGTTTTGATGGTGGGGAGACTTTCCCTAAGGTCTCTACTTGGAATCGATTATCTCTTCTATCATAGATTCATACAAATGAATGGTTATGCTCCTAGATGAGTCCTGGGTCTATGGCTTATGGGCCTACATGCTTCCGCTGTGCTACTCTGATCAAACATACAAAGGCAAGAATGTGTGAATGCAAGTTTCTAAGGTTGTCTCATCATGCTTTAATATGTGTGTATGCAGTTATTCAGCCATTATGTGGAATTATAGAATTCACGGAATGTAAGCAATAAGTCAGAGGTTATGCCCTGTCATGAATTATCAAACTTGGATAATCTGAATATTCAAGTCACATACCAATCTGACTCAAGTCAAGCTCTTTCACTAGCATACACAACCGAAGCACCTTAAAACTAAGTTACTTAACTCGGGGGTTTTCATTTCATAGCAAGGCAATAGAGACATCACACAACATCCCCTTAGCGTCATAAGAAGTCCTTAAGACATGTAGACTCACGGGGTCATCACATAGAGAGAACACCTAGAATTGTATATACGCGTGCAATCCTCCTTTGTAACTTGTGGTCAATGGCTTGCCCTAAACACCGTTCAATTTAGGAAGGATTTGGTGTCCAACTACTAGGGTTGTTCGAGTATGGTTGACATTACTGGTCGTCTAGGTACGCGTTGAGGTCTTATGAGGTACACCCATTCCACAGGTGATCATGGGAGTCTCACAGTAGGTCGCTTACCCTAGTAGGGATCATTTATTATGTACAATTCCAAAGTCTGCCAGGTTCTTTCTCCCTTATGCTTTCTAGGTATATCAGGGTTCGTTCGGGCCAAAACATTGTCACCCCTTTCATGAATGACAATCCATATAATAAAAAGAACAGGTAATGCATGGTTTAGGCAATAATGGCAAAGAAGGAGAACGATAGGTACACTTATGTAAGGTTCAACGAGCTCCTACCACTAGCACATAGTCTTTCAAGCATACATACAAAGGTAGCCTTTAATATACTCAGGGAATTCGGCATTCAAAAGAAAAGAGGGAAGATATCATTTAGTAAGATTACCAATTATAGCAAGCAATCTCGACACGTATAGTACAATGGCATGTACTTAGAAACCTAAGCTCGTTCATCATAGCTAAAGAGAGTAAAGTAAAACTTGACTCGACAACGAAAAGATATTAACATTTCAAAACTTTGGATTTCAAAGGTGAAATTAGCTGATCTATTTTGAGCTTCTTCTCTACCAACCTTTGAGTACGTTTACTCACTCCATTATGGGGCCCGAGGAGCAAATCGTACTTCAGGGGCAAAGACGAGCTTAGAAAAGAATTTTCAATCGCTTGAGTCTAATTGACGTGCTTTAACTATCGATTGCCTTAACAGAGCGCATGGAGAAAACATTTACCATTCAAAACATCACTTAGCTCACACGGTATAAGTGAATTGGACTCACTTCCTATCACACGGCTCACATACATCCGATTGGCTCAACCGGATCACCTAAAAGTCAATCAGTGAAGTCAATCAGCACATTAGGAACATATTACACCAATGACGTATTCACAACGCCACTTGAAGGTGTGGGGAGAGCTATTTGGCTCTTATACTAACGCACAACTCACCACTTTTACTCCATCGACCTTCTCGAACCATACATAACTACTTAAGTGCAGCAACGATCATGCAAAGTTCACATTTGCACACAAGCAAAACATATGTCACATAACCACAGAGTGTTCCTAGGCGACTATATGAAATGCAAGATTCAAGTCGCGGCCTATAGTCGCAGGACCTTTGCCTTGATACCATCAATGTAACGCCCCCAGCCCCTAGGGCCAAAAGTGTTACGTTTTCTTAACTTTCTACCTAAATTCTAGGACGCAACGGACAGAGTTTCCCCTGAAAACTTGCCGTTTTCAGGCTATAAGCCTTACAACAGATCCCTGCAATTACAGGGAAGCGTAAAACATTTAAAAGCAACTCAACGGCCACACGCCGGAGTTCACAACTCAACGAGCAACCCGCTCGAAGTACACCAATCAGATTAATTCAAGAATAAAGGAGAAATGGAAGATACAACTCAACGGTTCACACAATCGGAGTATTGGGGTTTACATCCCAAAACATAACTAACTTTAACCAAAAGACATCTAACTGACTAGATCGTTGGCTCATAAGACCGTTCAGAGCGACTCATAAACAATATGCATTACATGAACTTAGAATCCCTGTTTACAAACATTTCAAACTGAGAATACATAATGTGACTTCATTAAACACGTAAGATTCCCCTCAAATAAGTACAAACGACACCTTGCAAGCATGAACAGATTTCATCTTGACATAGCTGATTCAACTTTTTTCTGTTATTAAAAAAACCTGGGGAAAAGGGGAAAGAATAGTGGGATGAGCAACCACACACTCAGTGAGTGTCCCCCGACCCCCTTAAAACCAAAAACCGTTGCAGGCATTAATATCTTTACTAGTCACATAGCACGTATCCATACTTTACTATCATATTAGGCATTCATAAAATTCTTATGGAAACATCTTTAGGAAGTCAAACTTCACTTTAGGCACTCAAACTCATTTCCAGGTCTCTAAATGACCAAACTTCTTCACTACCAGGTAGTCAAACACTTAAACAAGGGACGAGGCTAAGCACAGAAACTTTCTTTTTCATAAACATAACTTCTTGGCATTCTATTCCAACTATGCATGAAACCCTATTCATATGATGTGCGTATAAGGTTATTTCTTTTCAGAATCATACTTTTCTTGACATTTCATTCATATGGTATGCATAAGATACACACATTTCAAGTCTCAATCAATTCTTATTCATAGGATATGCATGAAATATGCTCATGAGACTTACTTCTCATATTCGTATCTTCTTAGCATCTCATTCATAAGTTAAACTTAGAACATGCACATGTCATACACAGGAAGCTTTCTTTCTTTTACTGAAAACACTTCATTTAGCCTCTTGAGGCTCATAAAAACTCTTCTCTTAGCCTCTTGAGGCTCATATTCTTTTAAAAGAATCTCTTTCATCTTAATCTCATAATGACCCTTAAAAAACTTTCTTTCTGAAATACTTAAAAAGGCGAAACGCCAACTGCTTTTCTTATTTAATAAGAAACTACTCTGGGCATAAGATCATCATAAAGTGCTGGTTGGGAGAGATCTACACTCAATCCCAGTGAGATTAACTCACACTAAGCTCTTACTCCCGGGATGGCAACTAACTTTGGACCTTAACCCTCGTCGTCAGGGTCTCTAGGGATTACTCCCTAGGCTAGGGATTTCCCCGTTTAAGCAGGTTCACTCCCATCTATTGTCCCTAAGCACTTATCTTAGCCATTTAAACTGGTCATAATGACTAATAAGTTTGCTGCCTCTCACAGTCTTTAGGATTCCCCCATTCAAGCAGGTTCACTACCAAAACTGTACTCATTTAGTTAAAAATATGCCATCATGCACTAATATTTATGGCTACTATTATTTCAAAACATGAAATCCTTCTTTGAAAATTTCACCCTTATGCATATAATGCAACTTGAGGATATGGAAGGGAAAGGGGTCCATATGTATCACATTCAAGCACTTCATAATCAATTCATCACCATGAGCCACACATGGCCTCGTAATCCACACGATTGCGGTTAATTCACAACCCATGCTCCCTCCTCACAAGCACCGTACCACAAAGACCTCGAACCACTCTTAGTTCTTCCTCAAACCATCCAACTACCATCTTGGTTTCAATTTCATAATCTAGCATCCTAGTCATCATGATATACTGGAACGCGATACATAACTTGCACAACTTACCAATGCGAGATTTACTAATTAAATAACTAGCGATTATCGAAGCGCTGTAGCAAACAGTTATAACCATGCACATGTATATACATGTATATACACATTTAAGCATTCATGTGAGCTTGACTTGAAATGGATGTCTAATGTGTTAGGTTAAACTGACTAAGCATGAGACGTTTCACTATTCAGGCTATTATGGTCATTTGAACATAATGCGATTCAATTGTTCTATTAAGCATGCTTATTTATATCCTTAAAGCTTAACATGAATCGAATCTCTATTTAGGTATAAAACGATTCACCGTTTAGGCTAATTTGGTCATTTATGCATAACACGACTCTAAACTTTCATCGATCACATCCATGTTGCCATTCGAATCCGTTAAGGTCACTTAGACATGATACAAGTCTAAACATTCATCACTTGCATCGAAATTACTATTCAAACCTATTCAGGCCTTTTGAGCATAACGGACCTCATGGTGTTCGTTTATTATGTCGAGGTCATCATTAAACCCTTTCTAAGTCATTAAGACGTAATGAACCTTAGGCAATCCCTTGTCGTGTCATTCACTTATTGAGCCAACCCTTCAAACATGCGTTAACTAAATATATTAAATTTGATCCTAAACATGCATAGTTTACTTCGAACCAAACTTTCAGGTACGTATTAACTAAATGTACTAAAGCCGATTCTAAACATTCATATTTAGTTTCGAAACTATTAATTAGGCATGAGTTAATTATACGTGCTTGAGATGATCATAAACATGTATAGCTCACTTCAATCTAAATCTTCAGGCATGGGTTACCATACGCATTCGAATTAACGCTAAACATATATAATTCGTTTCGAATTAAAACTTAGGCATGAATTAACTGTATGCATTCGAATTAGCGCTAAACATATATAATTCGCTTGGAATTAAAACCTTAGGCATGAATTAACTATATTGATTCGAATCGAGGCTAAACATATGTACATCACTTCGAATTAACATTTCAGGCATAACTTACATTACTTGATTTGAATTGAAGCCAAACATATATAAATCACCTAGAATTAACATTCCAGGCATAATTTACGTCCATTGATTCGAATCGATGTTAAACATGTTTAAATTACTTCGAATTTACGTTTCAAGCATGATTCACCTAAATTGATTCGAATTGAAGCTAAACACACATAATTCATATCGATTTACAATCTCAGGCATAAATCAACCAAATGAATCGAACCTAAACATGAATAGCTCACTTCTTGACATTTCTAATGAATTTAACGAACCCTAACTTGACATGCAACATCAATCTGCCGAAAAACATTTTTGAAAATAGTAATAGCTTAGGAGGCGAGAAACACCCACCTGGACTCCAAGCTAGGGATTCGTTCGAAGGGTTTTAGGCTCGGCTTAACCCACGCGAAAACAGACCAAATTCGACCCATTTTTGCAGCCCAGTTCGAAGAGCCTTGCCCGATCTAGTTTCTGCCCTCCCGTGTCGCTACTGCTGGTGGTCGTCGGAGTCAGGCTCAACCGCCGCCTGGTCGTCGTCCTCGATCGCGACGGTCGTCGGCAGCAGGCTGCGGTTCGTTGAACCTCTTTCACTCCCTCACTCTATCGCTCAAACTCCCTCTCTTTCTCCGTTGCGGCGTCGCGGGACAGCGCCGGGGGTCGCACCAGGCATGACGGTGGCCGGCCGCCAGCCGCCGTCGTTCCCCGACCCTCCACTCTCTCTCGGTCCGCCCCCTCCCTTCGGTGGTGGCAAGTTCGCGAGGGTTAGGGTTTGAGGAAACCCCCCTGCTCGTGCCGTGGAGAAGAAGAAAGGGGGCTTCGCCCCCATTTTGATATATTTTATATATATTCTTTATTTTATTTTGGGTCTCAAGTTGTTTAATAAATGGGTACCGCTAGTCCCGCTCGTGCGCCGAACTCTAAACCCGAATCGTTATTACGACCTTCTAACGACTATTCATTCCCAAATACGTCAAGGTTCGATTTTCATAAACCTCGAAACTAATTCTAAGGTTGAA
>JAKOGI010003482.1:0-37500 GCA_029747015.1 Carnegiea gigantea | reverse complement strand
TTATTATTGATGTGCTTGTGGGACCGATAAATTTTATTGTAACGAATGTTTTCATTGTTATTAATATTATTATTATTAGTTTTGAAGTTCTTTCGATGATTTTTAGTAAGGGTTTATATTATTAGCGAGTACTATATCAAATGAGAACCCGAATACCATTAGGTTATCAACCTTAGATATAGTTCGATATTTATTAAATCGAACCTAGATATATTTGGGGACGAATAATCGACGAATGGTCAGATTATCGATCATTGAGCTTAGAGTTTGGGAGGCGAACTAAGCTAGCGGTTCCAATTCCCAAGCAGCTTGGAATAAAAATGTAAAGAAGGAGAAAGGGAGGGGCATTTTAGTAATCTTATGCGTGGCCACCTTTCTCCTTCCTCCCCACGTGACCCCCCAGACGCATCACTTTCTCTCTCCTCTCTGCGCTCCTTCTTGCTCCCCGTTCTCTCCTCCATTACAGATGCGGCCCAAGCCCCCAAAGCTCCCGATTTGTGACTCAACCCAGCTCGAAAATCCTCATATTTCACCTCCCCATCATCAAATCAACCCCTAGCCATGAAATCTGGGCAAAAAACGAAGAGGAACCACCGGGATTTTGGTGGACTTGGGCGTTGTTTCGGGGCATCGAACGAATACCCAAACTCAGCCATGCAACCTTGCCTCTTGCTTCTTCAATTGCCAAGCAAATTAGGGTTGAATTCGCAGCACAAGTATCCCTCTCAATTTCAGTTCAGTGAGTGAACGTTTGGGGGTGAATTTGGGTTTCGAATTGCACGAATTGAGCATGGTTTGGGGTCTGGTTGTGCGATCAGTGAGCTAGGGCTGAGGGTTGAGGTTTTTTGGCCCTCAAAGTCGAGCCAATGCCCTTAGAACAGGTCGTAAGCTTGGAGTCCAAATGGGTGTTTCTCACCTTCTAAGTATTAATAGTTTCGAAATTGTTTTAACTTTTAAGTTGCGTTGCATTTGAGTTTAAGATTAGTCAGATCGATGGGGGTTATGCATGTTCTGTTTTAGCTGAATTTAGTTTAAATCGGCGCATGTTAAGTTTAGTTAGTCTATGCCTGAAAGTGACTTCGAAGTAACCTAATGATGCCTTGAATCGATCTATGTTAGTTTAGTTAACTAACGCTTGAAAAGTAGCTTCGAAATGAGTTATGCACGTTTAGAATCGATTCAAGTATATTTAGTTAATACATGCCTGAAAAGTAGCTTCGAAATGAGTCATGCATCTTTAGAAACGATTCAAGTATATTTAGTTAATACATGCCTGAAAAGTAGCTTCGAAATGAGTCATGCATGTTTAGAATCGATTCAAGTATCTTTAGTTAATACATGCCTGAAAAGCAGCTTCGAAATGAGTCATGTATATTTAGAATCGATTCAAGTATATTTAGTTAATACATGCCTGAAAAATAGCTTCGAAAAGAAATATCCTATTTAGATTAGATACATGTATACCTAGTTAATTTATATTCGTTTAATAACTTCGAAGGAAATGTGAGCTTTTAAAAACGATACATGTACGCTTAGTTAATTCATGTTCGTTTAATAACTTCAAAGTGAAATATGAATGTTTAGCATCAATATATGTACGCTTAGTTAATTCATGTTCGTTTAGTAACTTCGAAGTGAAACATGAATGTTTAGAGTCGATACATGTACACCTTGTCATTCATGCTCGATTAATAGCTTCGAAAAGAAATGAGTGTGCTTAGAATCGATGCTTGTGTGATTAGTTAGTTATGCTTGAACTGTGACTTCGAGATACTAAATGAACACCTCAAATGCGATAAGATTCCTGTTTGATTAGTTTAGTTAGTTTGTTAAATGTTATTTAAAGTTAAGGCATTGTAGACGGATACGTAAATGTGGTTATATATATATATATATATATATATATATATATATATATATATATATATATATATATATATATATATATATATATATATATATGTATGTATGTATGCTTGCGGTAACGCACCGCTGGATGGTGCTGCTTGACCAGGTAAGTGCATAAACCCTATTACACGTCTCTTTATAAGTTTTCATAATAATAAGTTATGATTATCAAATTGAAAACCGAAACGGTAGTTGGATGGCTTGAGGTGGAACTAATGACAGTTTGAGGTTCTTTGTGGTCGGTTGCTATGTGAGGAGGGAGCCTAGGTTGTGAATTAACCGCAATCGTGTGGATTGCGAGGCTGTGTGTGGCTTATATTGAGATTGATTGATTACGAAGTGTTTGAATGTGTTATGTGCAAACCCCCTCCCTTTATGTCATCAAGTTTCTTGCTGCGAGTGAGGATGAGTTTGAAAAAGGAAGTTTTTCATGTTTGTAACTAATAATAGCCATAACTATTGGCAAATGATGGCCTATTTTAATTACGCAAATACAGTTTTTGGAGTGAACTCGCTTGAACGGGGGAATCCGTAAAGAATTTAAATAAAAAGAGAGTGCATTGTATCAAAAAGGATTTCGCTGTGAGAGGCAGCAAACTTATTAGTCGTTATGACCAGATGCTTTAAATGGCTAAGATAAGTGCTTAGGGACAATAAATGGGAGTGAACCTACTTGAAC
Source organism: Carnegiea gigantea (assembly GCA_029747015.1). Classification (NCBI taxonomy): domain Eukaryota; kingdom Viridiplantae; phylum Streptophyta; class Magnoliopsida; order Caryophyllales; family Cactaceae; genus Carnegiea; species Carnegiea gigantea. The sequence continues at coordinate 34,913 of JAKOGI010003482.1, read as the reverse complement.
GGGGGAATCCCTAGCCTAGAGAGTAATCCCTAGAGACCCTAACGAGGGTTAAGGTCCAAAAGTTAGTTGCCATCCCAGGAGTAAGAGCTTAGTGTGAGTTAATCTCGCTAGGATTGCGTGTAGGTCACTCCCAACCAGCACTTTATGATGATCTTATATCCAGAGTAATTTCTTAATAAGTAAGAAAAGCAGTCGGTGTTTCTCCTTTTTAAGTATTTCAGAAAGAAAGTTTTTAAGGGTCATTATAAGACCAACATGAAAGAGATTCTCTTAAGAATATGAGCCCAAAGAGGCTAAGAAAAGAGTTCTTATGAGCCTAAAGAGGCTAGGTAAAGTGTTTTGAGAAAAAGAAAAGAAAGATTTTCATGCACATCATATGAACAAGAATCTAAATGTAGTATAAATGAAATTCCAAGTACAGCATGGCCATACCCTTGTAATGCATCGAGCATATAAGTTTGAATGTGCATATTTAGCTAATGAAAGTTCATGGCATAATCTCTGTTACATATGTTTAGCATCTCATATTAGTGAATTAGGTAGACAAAGCATAAATCACGAATTATATCACATAATCTATGAAAGAAAGTTAGGTGCTTAGACTCATTGCTTGCTTAAGTGTTTGACTGCCTGTTAGTAAAAGAATTTAGTCATTCAGGGGCCTAAAAATGAGTTGAATAGCTAAAATGAAATTATGGATAGTGATCCTTCCTTAAGAATTTATGAATGCCTAATATGATAGTAAAGTATGCGTACGTGGTATGTGACTATTATGAGTATTATTGCTTATAACGATTTTGGTTTTAAGGGGTCCGGGAACACTCACTGAGCATGCTGTTGCTCATCCCATTACTCTTTCTCCTTTTTCCCCAGGTTTGCATCATGACAAGTAGGAGCCAAATCACTTATGCCAGGATGGATTCTATTCTTGCTTGCAAGGTGTCATGTGTGCCTATTTGAAGGGGTCTTACATGTTTAATGGAGTCTTGTAAAGTATTCCTAGAATTATAAACGTTTGTAAAACAAGTATTCTAGTTTATGTAGTGTATTCGGTTTAAGAGTCGCTCTGTGCGGCCATGTGCGCCAATCATCTTATTAGCCTGTTGTCTTTTTACTTGAAATCAGCTACTTTTTGGGATGTAAACCCTAGTACTCTGGTTGTGTGAACCATTGAGTTGTATCTTTTACTTTTTCTATATTAATGAACTCTTCTGTTTGATGTACTCTGAGCAAGTTGCTCGTTGAGTTATGAACTCCGGCGTGTAGCCGTTGAGCTTCTTTTAAATGTTTTATGCTTCCGTTGATCTGTAGGGGTTTATTGTAAGGCTTCTGGCCTGAAAGCAGTTAGTTTTCAGAGGAAATTTATCCGTTTTGCCCCAAAAATTAAGTCAAAAGTTGAGAAAACGTAGCGCTCCTGGCCCTAGGGGTTGGGGGTGTTACAATTGATGGTATCAGAGTATGGTCTCGTGACTATAGGCCGTGACCTGAGTCTTGCATCTCATATAGTTGCCTAGGAACGCGTTCACAATGACGTGATGCATGCCTTTCATGTATGCAAATGTGAGTTTTATGTGAATGTTAGCGCGTTTACCTAGTTAGGTGCAGCTTAGATGAGATCATCAGCCAAGTGAATGAAGGAATTGCTAAGAATATAAGCCGAATGACTTGCATTCTCGTAGATGAGTTAAGTGTTAGCTCAATCAAAGTTGTTTCGCTTATATGCCTTGGTGATTTTAATCAATGTTTAAAGAACATATGATTTGAAATCCGAATGTTTGGAAGCCTTAACTCTAATGTCATCTTTGCCCCTAAAGTACGATTTGCTCCTCGGGCCCCGCAATAGAGTGAGCAGATGTACTCGAAGGTTGGTAGTGAGAATGCTAGAAGCAGTTAAACTATTTCCTTTGAAAACCTAAGAACCTTGAAAGCTAAAAGTCTTCCGATTAGTGAGTTAGGGTCGTGCCTTCGCATTGGAAACCTTTCTAATTGTTTGGTTGGGTCTTGCTGTTACAATCAAAGACTTGCATTTGCTTTACAACAAAGCTTGGATTAACCCTACGAGCTTAAACTCGACCATTTATACTAAGGTCCTTGACACCTCACTTGATTAGTAAGTATGACCCTATTAGGTGTCACCCTTCTACTTGTTTAGCTCTAATCAGGTTGTAATGTTCTAGGCTGATGTATTTGACAAATGTATATTGCGTTTTCTTTGATAATCGTTGTAATTGTAAGAGCGAGAGTCGTATATAAGCTCCTCTAATCGTGTTTGTACACACACCATGCCATATTAAATCAGAAATTGAGCTTGCTTCTGGTGCTTTCCAAACACCTAATGGTTGTATCTTGAGTTGGTAACCCAAGTGGTGATACACTGGGTCATTCTAGCGCTTCGTGGTGGTGTCCTGGCTATATCAAATCCCAATACACATAAAAAGCGCAAGGGACAAAAAACCTGGCAGACTTTGGAATCGTTACACCACATGCATCACCTCCTTACCTCCTAGGACGACAATCTACGCCTTTCCAATACTTTCTTAAGCACAAGCACAAGCGTTAAGTGTAGAAGCAAGGATGCTCCTAGTAGAAAGTAGAACCTTTCCATCGGCACTAGGAGTTTCTCGGACTTCCACAAGTACCTACGAGACAAATGTGTGACAAAAGCTCAACGTAGAACCAGAAGACCAATAATGCCATTGTTCTTACCCTTATTAGTTAATTGATTGCCAACTCCAAACAGTTTGGACAAACCTCGAAGCATAACCTCGACCTTAGGCTTTAAATGAGGGTTGCATTCATGTATACTTTCCTAGATGCCATTTCATGAGACCATAAGAGTACCTATAGATAGGATTGTTGTATGTGGCCATCAATATGTTGTGAACAAATGCCAACAAAATGAGTTTCTGCAATTGCTTGACTTGAATTTGTTTAAACATGGGACTGTATTGGTTCGGGCGATTTGATTTATGTAGTTAGTTTTACAACATGACTCTTGGATCATAATTTACCGACCTTCAGTACTGTTTTCTCGCGTTGTAATTGGATTAGTTAAACCCAATGCATGTAATGCGTGATTAGATGACAATAGAGCTGCATTTGCATGAATCATGTCCACAGACATATGTATCTCATGCGTTAGAAAGTAGCATGGTAGAGCATTTAGGGTCATGCCATCATATATGTGAACACTCACGTCTATTATGCGCTGTCATTAATGCAGTATAGGAATTAGGTCATGACTAGTTATGTATTTTATGAATAAGTTGTTGCACTTCTTGATGTTTGCTTGACTTCAGTTGGTTTAGTATATGACTTGGTCGTTTGGATAATACAAGTTTTGTAATTCATAGCATGACATGACCACTAACTCATTATTTGCATTCCATGACTTCTATGATTTCATGTTATAGCTAAGTAACTGCATGCGCTCGGATTTGAAGCATGATGAGACGACCCTAGAAACCTGCATTCACATATTCTTGCCTCTGTATGTCTGATCAGCGTAGTGCGGCGGAAGCATGGCCCATAAGCCATAGACCCAGGACTTATCTAGGAGCACAACCATTAATTTGTGCGAATCTATGACTTAGGAGACAATCAACTCCATGCAGTGACCTTAGGAAAAGCCTCCCCACCATCAAAGTCATCAGCTTGCATTTCTAAATTAACACCTTTTCTCCAAGTTGTTCTTATCGACATGATTATGCTAGTTCATGCTATTCATGATTCTTGATCTTCAATGCTTTGATGTTAACCCTATGTGATGTTAATGTGATCTTGAATGGTACTTCAAGTTCTTTCATTGCCAATATCGCGTAATTGGTATCTCTGCTACCTTAGTGTAACATGGTAACCTTCTAGTAAATAATTTAACCTTAGATTGACCTAACAACTTCATACTTTTGAATGAACCTGATTAAGTTAACTCCTCTATACGACTTTAGCGTGCCCTGTCTAAATTGCCATGAATGGAATGTTTAAAAGTTATTCGGAATTTATATAAAGGCACAGAAATGTCAATTACATATGCTTTTGGCTTGTAATTGCTGACTGTATGCGTATTAGACATCTTCATGTTGCTTGGGAATCCTAGACTTGAGAATACTAAATTACTGATACTATGCAATGCCATGTGATGCTATTATGCTGAAATGATTCTATGTGGTGCTATGTGACGTTCTTATTGCTCTAATGTGCTATAAGAATCTCTGAGTTAACCATTGTGATCCCAAAGGTGACTTGAATTCATATTTTAGAATGAGACTACTAGTATATTGTTTCAGTTGTCACACCTCTAGATGCCCACCCATAGGTGTATATGCATGGAGTTGCCGTCTACTATGTGAATTGAGTCTAGACATTCAAAGGCCTATGTTCATTTTTTTTCCAAAACAAACTCAATATGGTTTCACCATGCCAACTCATTTGCCCCTCTTCAATGCGATTTGCCCTCGACACCTAAATAGAGTGAGTAGACGCTTGAAGAGTATTGACGAGGAGGAGATCGGATACCATAAGTCTTATTCTTTTGATTTAAAAGATCAGTTGATTGCAAAATGAGATTTTGGATTTTACTGTGAGTTGTGCACATTTTAGGCATGACTGAACATAGTTTGAGAATTTCGAGGATGAAATTCTTTTAAGGGGGGAAGAATGTGACACCCGTATTTTTCATTTTTCGTTAAACTGATCGTATTACCTTTCCGAGTTATAAAATCGTATTTTATTAACTATATGAGTTAAATTATTATTGATGTGCTTATGGGATCGATAAATTTTATTAAAAGGAATGTTTTCATCGTTATTAATATTATTATTATTATTAATTTTGAAAATCTTTCGATGATTTTTAGTAAGCGTTAATATAGGTTATTAGCGAGTACTATATCGAGTGAGAACCCGAATACCATTAGGTTGTCAACCTTAGATATAGCTCGATGTTTATTAAATCGAACCTAGAGATATTTAGGAGCGAATAATCGATGAATGGTCAGGTTATCGATTATTGAATTTAGAGTTTGGGACGCGAACTAAGCTAGCGGTACCAATTCATAAGCAGCTTGGAATAAAAATATAAAGAAGGAGAAAGGGAGGGGCATTTTAGTAATCTTACATGTGGCCACCTTTCTCTTTCCGCCCCACGTGACCCCCCCAGACGCATCACTCTCTCTCTCCTCTCTGTGCTCCTTCTTGCTCCCTATTCTCTTCTCCATTACAGATGCGGCCCAAGCTCGCAAAACTCCCGATTTGTGACTCAACCCAGCTCGAAAATCCTCATATTTCACCTCCTCATCATCACGTCAACCCCTAGCTGTGAAATCTGGGCGAAAAACAAAGAGGAACCACCGGGATTTTGGTAGACTTGGGCGTTGTTTCGGGGCATCGAACGAATACCCAAACTCAGCCATGCAACCTTGCCTCTAGCTTCTTTAATTGCCAAGCAAATTAGGGTTGAATTCGCAGCACAAGTATCCCTTTCAATTTCAGTTCAGTGAGTGAACGTTTGGGGGTGAATTTGGGTTTCGAATTGCACAAATCGAGCATGGTTTGGGGTCTGGTTATGCGATCAGTGAGCTAGGGCCGAGGGTTACGGTTTTTTGGCCCTCAAAGTCGAGCCAATGCCCTTGGAACAGGCCATAAGCTTGGAGTCCAGGTGGGTGTTTCTCGCCGCCTAAATATTAGTAGCTTCGAAAGTGTTTTAACCTTTAAGTTACGTTGCATGTGAGTTTAGGATTAGTCAGATCGATGGGGGTTATGCATGTTCTATTTCAGCTAAATTTAGTTTAAATCGATGCATGTTAAGTTTAGTTAGCCTATGCCTGAAAGTAACTTCGAAATAACCTAACGATGCCTTGAATTGATCTATGTTAGTTTAGTTAACTAATGCTTGAAAAGTAGCTTTGAAATGAGTTTTGCATGTTTAGAATCGATTCAAGTATATTTAGTTAATACATGCCTGAAAAGTAGCTTCGAAATGAGTCATGCATCTTTAGAATCGATTCAAGTATATTTTGTTAATACATGCCTGAAAAGTAGCTTCAAAATGAGTCATGCATGTTTAGAATCGAGTCAAGTATGTTTAGTTAATATTTGCCTAAAAAGTAGCTTTGAAATGAGTTGTGCATGTGTAGGATCGATTCAAGTATATTTAGTTAATACATGCCTGAAAAATAGCTTTGAAAAGAAATATCCTATTTAGATTAGATACATGTATACCTTGTTAATTTATGTTCGTTTAATAACTTCAAAGTGAAATATGAATGTTTAGCATCGATATATGTACGCTTAGTTAATTCATGTTTGTTTAGTAACTTCAAAGTGAAACATGAATGTTTAGAGTCGATACATGTACACCAAGTTCATTCATGCTCGATTAATAGCTTCGAAAAGAAATGAGTGTGCTTAGAATCGATACTTGTGTGATTAGTTAGTTATGCTTGAACTGTGACTTCGAAATAATGAATAAACACCTCGAATGCAATAAGATTCCTGTTTGATTAGTTTAGTTGGTTTGTTAAATGTTATTTCAAGTTAAGGCATCGTAGAGGTATACGTAAATGTGGTTATATATATATAAATATATATATATATATATATATATATATATATATATATATATATATATATATATATATATATATGTATGTATGTATGCTTGCGGTAACGCACTGCTGGATGGTGCTGTTTGACTAGGTAAGTGCATAAACCTTATTACACGTCTCTTTATAAATTTTCATGGCAATACCTTATGATTATCGAATTGAAAACGGAGACAGTAATCGGATGGCTTGAGGTGGAACTAATGATAGTTTGAGGTTCTTTGTGGTCGGTTGCTATGTGAGGAGGGAGCCTGGGTTGTGAATTAACCGCAATCGTGTGGATTGCGATGCCATGTGTGGCTTATGTTGAGATTGGTTAATTATGAAGTGTTTGAATGTGTTACATGCAAACCCCCTCCCTTTATGTCATCAAGTTTCTTGCTGCGAGTGAGGGTGAGTTTGAAAAAGGAAGTTTTTCATGTTTGTAACTAATAGTAGCCATAACTATTAGCAAATGATGGCCTATTTTAATTATGCAAACACAGTTTTAGGAGTGAACTCGCCTGAACGGGGGAATCCCTAAAAAATTTAAATAAAAAGAGAGTGCATTGTATGAAAAAGGACTTTGCTATGAGGGGCAGCAAACGTATTAGTCGTTATGACCAGATACTTTAAATGGCTAAGATAAGTGCTTAGGGATAACAAATGGGAGTGAACCTACTTGAACGGGAGAATCCCTAGCCTAGAGAGTAACCCCTAGAGACCCTAACGAGGGTTAAGGTCCAAAAGTTAGTTGCCATCCCAGGAGTAAGAGCTTAGTGTGGGTTAATCTCGCTGGAATTGAGTGTAGGTCTCTCCCAACCAGCACTTTATGATGATCTTATGCCCAGATAATTTCCTAATAAGTAAGAACAGCATTCGGCGTTTCGCCTTTTTAAGTGCTTTAGAAAGAAAGTTTTAAGGGTCATTATGAGATAATATGAAAGAGATTCTTTCAAGAATATGAGCCCAAAGAGGCTAAGAAAAGAGTTTTTATGAGCCTAAAGAGGCTAAGCAAAGTGTTTTCAGAAAAAGAAAAGAAAGATTTTCATGCACATCGTGTGAACAAGAATCTAAGTGTAGTATAAATGAAATTCCAACTACAACATGGCCATACCTTTGTAATGCATCGAGCATATGAGTTTGAATATGCATGTTTAGCTAATGAAAGTTCATGGAATAATCTTTGCTTCACATGTTTAGCATCTCGTATTAGTGAATTACATAGACAAAGCATAAATCACGAATTATATCACATAATCTATGCAAGAAAGTTATGTGCTTAGCCTCATTGCTTGCTTAAGTGTTTGACTGCCTGTTAGTAAAGGAATTTAGTCATTCAGGGGCCTAAAAAAGAGTTGAACGGCTAAAATGAAATTATAGATAGTGATCCTTCCTTAAGAATTTATGAATGCCTAATATGATAGTAAAGTATGAGTACATGGTATGTGACTATTATGAGCATTATTGCTTACAACGGTTTTGGTTTTAAGGAGTCGGGGAACACTCACTGAGCATGTAGTTGCTCATCCCATTACTCTTTCCCCTTTTTCCCCAGGTTTGCATCATGACAAATAGGAGCCAGGTCACTTATGCCAAGATGGATTCTATTCTTGCTTGCAAGGTGTCGTGTGTGCCTATTTGAAGGGGCCTTACGTGTTTAATGGTGTCATGTAAAGTATTCCTAGAATTGTAAACATTTGTAAAACAAGTATTCTAGTTCTTGCAGTGTATTCGGTTTAAGATTCGCTCTGTACGGCCATGTGTGCCAACCATCTTATTGGCCAATTGTCTTTTTAGTTGAAATCAGCTACTTTTGGGGATGTAAACCCCAGTACTCCGGTTGTGCGAACCGTTGAGTTGTATCTTTTACTTTTCCTATATTAATGAAGTATTCTATTTGACGTACTCCGAGCCAGTTGCTCATTGAGTTATGAACTCCGGCGTGTAGCCGTTGAGCTTCTTTTAAAATATTTTACGCTTCTGTTGATCTGCAGGGGTTTATTTTAAGACTTTTAGCATGAAAACGATCAGTTTTTAGACGAAACTTTGTCTATTTCGCCTCGAAAATTAAGTCAAAAGTTGAGAAAACGTAGCGCTCCTGGCCCTAGGGGTTAGGGGTGTTACAATTGATGATATCAGAGCATGGTCCTGTGACCATAGGCCGCGACCTAAGTCTTGCATCTCATATACTTGCCTAAGAACGCATTCACAATGACGTGATACATGCCTGTCTTGTGTGCAAATGTGAGTTTTATGTGAACGTTAGCATGTTTTCCTAGTTAGGTGCGGCTTGAATGAGCTCATTAGCCAAGTGAATGAATGAATTGCTAAGAGTATAAGCCGAATGAGTTGCATTCTCGTAGATGAGTTAAGTATTAGCTCAATCAAAGTTGTTTCGCTTATATGCCTTGGTGATTTTAATCAAAAGTTTAAAGAACATATGATTTGAAATCCAAATGTTTGAAAGCCTTAACTCTAAGCTCATCTTTGCCCCTAAAATACGATTTGCTCCTCGGGCCCCATAATGGAGTGAGCAGACACACTCGAAGGTTGGTAGAGAGAATGCTAGAAGCAGTTAAACTATTTCCTTTGAAAACCTAAGAACCTTGAAAGTTAAAAGTCTTCCGATTAGTGAGTTAGGGTCATGCCTTCGCATTAGATACCTTTCTAATTGTTTGGTTGGGTCTTGCTGTTGCAATCGAAGACTCGCATTTGCTTTACAATAAAGCTTGGATTAACCCTACGAGCTTAAACTCGACCACTTATACTAAGGTCCTTGACAACTCACTTGATTAGCAATTATGAACCCATTAGGTGTCACCCTTCTACTGGTTTAGCTCTAATCGAGTTGTAATGTTCTAGGCTGATGTATTTGACAAATGTATATTGTGTTTTCTTTAATAATCATTGTAATTGTAAGAGCGAGAGTCGTATATAAGCTCCTTTAATCGTGTTTGTATATACACCATGCCATATTAAATCAGAAATTGAGCTTGCTTCTAGTGCTTTCCAAACACCTAGTGGATATATCTTTAGTTGGCAACTCAAGTGGTGATACACTAGGCCATTTTAGCGCTTCTTGGTTGTGTCTTGGCTATATCAAACCCCAGTACACCTAAAAAGCGCAAGGGATAAAGAACCTAGTAGACTTTGGAATTGTTACACTACATGCATCACCTCCTTACCTCCTAAGATGACAATCTATGTCTTCCCAATATTTTCTTAAGCACAAGCACAAGTGCCAAGTGTAGAAGCAAGGATGCTCCTAGTAGAAAGTAGAACCTTTCCATCGGCACTAGGAGTTCCTCAGACTTCTATAAGTACCTGCGAGACAAATGTATGACAAAACCTCAACGTAGAACCGGAAGACCAATAACACCATTGTTCTTACCCCGGTTAGTTAATTGTTGGGCAACTCCAAACAGTTTGGACAAACCTCGAAGCATAAGCTCGACCTTAGGTTTTGAATGACGGTTATATTCATGTATACTTGCTTAGATGCCTTTTCATGAGACCATAAGAGTACCTATAGATAGGATTGTTGTATGTGACCATTGATATGTTGTGAACAAATGCCAACAAAATGAGTTTTTGTAATTACTTGACTTGAATTTGTTTAAACATGGGACCCTATTGGTGCGGACGATTTGATTTATGTAGTTAGTTTTACAACGTGACTCTTAGATCATAATTTACAGACCTTCAGTACTGTTTTCTCGTGTTGTAATTGGATTAGTTGAACCCGATGTATGCAATGCATGACTAGATGACAATAGAGCTGCATTTGCATGAATCATGTCCACATACATATGTATCTCATGTGTTAGAAAGTAGCATGGTAGAGCATTTAGGGTCATGTCATCATATACATGAACACTTACGTCTATTATGCGCTGTCTTTAATGCACTATAGGAATTTTCTTGATGTTTGCTTGACTTCAATTGGTTTAGTATATGACTTGGTCATTTAGATAATACAAGTTTTGTAATTCATAGCATCATATGACCACCAACTCATTATTTGCATTCCGTGACTTCTATGATTTCATGTTATAGCTAAGTAACTGTATGCGCTCGGATTTGAAGCATGATGAGACGACCCTAGAAACCTGCATTCACATATTCTTGCCTTTGTATGTTTGATCAGTGTAGCGCAATGGAAGCACATAGGCCCATAAGCCATAGACCCAGGACTTATCTAGGAGCATAACCATTCATTTGTGCGAATCTGTGACTTAAGAGATAATCAGCTCCACGCAGTGACCTTAGGAAAAGCCTCCCCACCATCAAAGTCATCAACTTGCATTTCTAAATTAGTACCTTTTCTCCAAGTTGTTCTTATGGACATGATTATGTTAGTTCATGCTATTCGTGATTCTTGATCTTCAATGCTTTGATGTTAACCCTACGTGATGTCAATGTGATCTTGAATGCTACTTCAAGTTCTTTCATTGCCAATATGACGTAATTGGTATCTCTGCTACCTTAGTGTAACATGGTAACCTTCTAGTAAATAATTTAACCTTAGATTGACCTAATAGCTTCATGCTTTTGAATGAACCTGATTAAATTAACTCCTCTTTATGACTTTAGCGCGCCCTGTCTAAATTTCCATGAATGAAATGTTTAAAAGTTATTCAAAATTGATATAAAAACATAGACATGTCAATCACATATGCTTCTGGTTTGTAATTGCTGACTATATGCGTATTAGACGTCTTCATGTTGCTTGGGAATCCTAGACTTGAGAATACTAAATTACTGATACTATGCAATGCCATGTGATGCTATTATGCTTAAATGATACTATGTGGTGCTATGTGACATTCTTATTGCTCTAATGTGTTATAAGAATCTCTGAGTTAACCATTGTGATCCCAAGGGTGACTTGAATTCATATTTTAGAATGAGACTACTAGTATATTGTCTCAGTTGTCACACCTCTAGATGCCCACCCATAGGTGCATATGCATGGCGTTGCCGTCTACTATGCGAATTGAGTCTAGACATTCGAAGGCCTATGTTCATTTTTTTTTCCAAAACAAACTCAATATGGTTTCACCATGCCAACTCATTTACCTCTCTTCAATGTGGTTTGCCCTCGGCGCCTAAATAGAATAAGTAGACGCTTGAAGAGTATTGGCAAGGAGGAGACCGGATACCATAAGTCTTATTCATTCGATTTAAAAGATCAGTTGATTGCAAAATGAGATTTTGGATTTTACTGTGAGTTGTGCACATTTTAGGCATGACTGAACATAGTTTAAGAATTTCGAGGACGAAATTCTTTTAAGGGGGAAGAATGTAACACCCGTATTCTTCATTTTTTGTTAAACTGATCGTATTACCTTTTTAAGTTATAAAATCGTATTTTGTTAACTATATGAGTTAAATTATTATTGATGTGCTTATGGGACCGATAAATTTTATTAAAAGGAATGTTTTCATCATTATTAATATTATTAATATTATTAGTTTTAAAAATCTTTCGATGATTTTTAGTAAGCGTTAATATAGGTCATTAGCGAGTACTATATCGAGTGAGAACTCGAATACCATTAGATTGTCAACCTTAGATATAGCTCGATGTTTATTAAATCGAACCTAGATATATTTGAGAATGAATAATCAATGAATGGTCAGGTTATCAATTATTGAATTTAGAGTTGGGACGCGCACTAAGCTAGCGGTACCAATTCCTAAGCAGTTTGGAATAAAAATATAAAGAAGGAGAAAGGGAGGGGCATTTTAGTAATCTTGCACGTGGCCACCTTTCTCCTTCCTCCCCACGCGGCCCCCAGATGCCTCACTCTCTCTCTCTCCTCTCTGCGTTCCTTCTTCCTCCCCATTCTCTCCTCCATTACAGACGCAGCCTGAGCTCCCAAAACTCCTGATTTTTGACTCAACCCAGCTCGAAAATCCTCATATTTCACATCTCCATCATCAAATCAACCCTTAGCTGTGAAATCTGGGTAAAAAAACGAAGAAGAACCATCGGGATTTTGGTGGACTTGGGTTTGTTTTGGGGCATCGAACGCATACCCAGACTCAGCCATACACCCTTTCCTCTAGCTTCTCAATTGTCATGCAAATTAGGGTTGAATTCGCAGCACAAGTATCCCTCTCAATTTCAATTTAGTGAGTGAACGTTTGGGGGTGAATTTGGGTTTCGAATTACACGGATCGGGTATGGTTTGGGGTCTGGTTGTGCAGTCAGTGAGCTAGGGCCGAGGGTTGAGGTTTTTCAGCCCTCAAAGTGAAGCCAAAGCCCTTAGAACGGGTCGTAGGCTTGGAGTCCAGGTGGGTGTTTCTCGCCTCCTAAGTATTAGTAGTTTCGAAATTGTTTTAACCTTTAAGTTGCGTTGCATGTGAGTTTAGGATTAGTCAGGTCGATTGGGGTTATGCATGTTCTATTTCAGCTGAATTTAGTTTAAATCGATGCATGTTAAGATTAGTTAGTCTATGCCTGAAAGTGACTTTGAAATAACCTAACGATACCTTGAATCGATGTATGTTAGTTTGGTTAACTAACACTTGAAAAGGAGCTTCGAAATGAGTTATGCATGTTTAGAATCGATTTAAGTATGAGTTATGAATGTTTAGAATCGATTCAAGTATATTTAGTTAATACACGCCTGAAAGTAGCTTCGAAATGAGTTATGCATGTTTAGAATCGGTTCAAGTATATTTAGTTAATACATGCCTAAAAAATAGCTTCGAAATGACATATGCCTGTTTAGATTAGATACATGTATACCTAGTTAATTTGTGTTCATTTAATAACTTCGAAGAAAATGTGAACGTTTAGAATCGATACATGTACGCTTTGTTAATTCATGCTCGTTTAATAACTTCGAAGTGAAATTTGAATGTTTAGGATCGATATATGTATGCTTAGTTAATTCATGTTTGTTTAGTAACGTCGAAGTGAAATATGAATGTTTAGAATCGATACATGTGCACTTAGTTAATTCATGCTCGATTAATAGCTTCAAAAAAAAATGAGTGTGCTTAGAATTGATACTTGTGTGATTAGTTAGTTATACCTGAACCGAATGAACACCTTAAATGCGATAAGATTCCTGTTTGATTAGTTTAGTTGGTTTATTAAATGTATTCAAGTTAAGGCATTGTAGACGTATACGTAAATGTGGTTATATATATATGTATGATTGCGGTAACGCACCGCTGGATAGTGCTGCTTGCCCAAGTAAGCGCAAAACCCTATTACACGTCTCTTTATAAGTTTTCGTGATAATATGTTATGATTATCGAATTGCAAACCGAGATGTTAGTCGGATAGGTTGAGGTGGAACTAATGAGAGTTTGAGGTTTTTTGTGGTCGGTTGCTCTGTGAGGAGGAAGTCTGTGTTGTGAATTAACCGCAATCGTATAGATTACAAGGCCATGTGTGGCATATGTCGAGATTAATTGATTATGAAGTGTTTGAATGTATTACGTGGAAACCCCCCTCCCTTTATGTCATCAAGTTTCTTGTTGCGAGTGAGGGTGAGTTTGAAAAAGGAAGTTTTTCATGTTTAAAACTAGTAGTAGTCATAACTATTAGCAAATGATGGCCTATTTTAATTATGCAAATACAGTTTTGGGAGTGAACTCGCTTGAACGGGGGTATCCCTAAAGAATTTAAATAAAAAGAAAGTGCATTGTGTGAAAAAGGATTTCGCTGTAAGAGACAGCAAACTTATTAGTCGTTATGACCAGATGTTTTAAATGGCTAAGATAAGTACTTAGGGACAACAAATGGAAGTGAACCTGCTTAAACAAGGGAATTTCTAACCTAGGGAGTAATCCCTAGAGACCCTAACGAAGGTTAAGGTCTAAAAGTTAGTTGCCATCCTGGGAGTAAGAGGTTGGTGTGAGTTAATCTCACTTAGATACTTGTTTTGCTTTTTAAGTATTTCAGAAAGAAAGTTTTTAAGGGTCATTATGAGGCCAATATAAAAGAGATTCTTTCAAGAATATGAGCCTAAAGAGGCTAAGAAAAGAGTTCTTATGAGCCTAAAGAGGCTAAGTAAAGTGTTTTCAGAAAAAAAAAAGAAAGATTTTCATGCACATCATGTGAACAAGTATCTAAGTGCAGTATAAATGAAATTCTAAGTATAGCATGGCCATACCCTTGTTATACATTGAGCATATGAGTTTGAATGTGCATGTTTAGCTAATGAAAGTTCGTGGCATAATCTCTGCTTCTTATGTTTAGCATCTCATATGAGTGAATTAGATAGACAAAGCATAAATCACGAATTATATCACATAATCTATGAAGGAAAGTTCTGTGCTTAGCCTCGTTGCTTGCTTAAGTGTTTGACTGCCTGTTAGCAAAGGAATTTAGTCATTCAAGGGCCTAAAAATGAGTTGAACAGCTAAAATGAAATTATGGATAGTGATCCTTCCTTAAGAATTTATGAATGCCTAATATGATAGTAAAGTATGAGTACGTGGTATGTGACTATTATGAGTATTATTGCCTGCAACAATTTTGATTTTAAGGGGTCAGCGATCACTCACTGAGCGTGTGGTTACTCATCACATTACTCTTTCCCCTTTTTCCCCAAGTTTGCATCATGACAAGTAGGAGCCAAGTCACTTATGCCAAGATGGATTCTATTCTGGCTTGCAAGGTGTCGTGTGTGGCCATTTGAAGGGGTCTTACGTATTTAATGAAGTCATGTAAAGTATTCCTAGAATTGTAAACATTTGTAAAACAAGTATTCTGGTTCATGTAGTGTATTCAGTTTAAGAGTCGCTCTGTACGGTCATGTGTGCCAACCATTTTATTAGTCAGTTGTCTTTTTAGTTGAAATCAGCTACTTTTTCGGATGTAAACCCCCGTACTCCGGTTATGTGTATTCTAGCGAGTACCCGTTGAGCTTCTTTTAAAATATTTTACGCTTTTGTTGATCTGCAGGGGTTTATTATAAGGTTTTTAGCCTGGACACGGTTAGTTTATAGGGGAAATTCTGTCCGTTTCACCCCGGAATTTAAGTCAAAAGTTGAGAAAACGTAGCGCTCCTAGCCCTAGGGGTTGGCGGTGTTACAATATATATATGTGTGTGTGTGTGTGTGTGTGTGTGTGTGTGTGTGTGTGTGTGTGCATGTGTGTATAGACATATATGTGTGTGTGTGTGTGTGTATCTATATATGTTTGTGTGTGTGTGTCTATATATATATATGTATGTATGTATGTATATGTATATATGTGTGTGTGTGTGTATATATATATATAGATATAGATAAATGGATATATATATATATATATATGGTCACACACACACACACACACACATACATATCTACATAAAAATCAACATTTCTAACTTATGAATGAACTTATTTTTTTGTGTTTTAGATTTCTCCCGTACGATCTTATATAACATTTTCTGATCAACCTACAATAGTAATGTCAAGCATATAACCAAAGCATGAATCAAATTGTAAATATGTTTCCCTACCCTCATGGGTCAGTTTTACAAGTGCAATAGTTAATTTAAAAAACAATCATGATTGGACATAATCCTAACACATATTACCATTAGCATTTCATTAATTTTTGAGGTTCATATTGCAATTGACCACAATCAAGTAAAGTTGAATGCTACAAACTGCTTGATATCTTCGTATGATAACAGTGAGCAAAATGTCTAGTTGGGTGACATCCTAACTTATAGTGATGGCCATTCACATCAACTTTGAAGTCGTGATAGTCAAACAACATCGCTAAAGGAAATTTGAGTGCAATTGTTTTAATAGTTAAGTTTTATTGTTAACTTCTAAGTCAAAAAAAAAAACATTTCCTATAATTTAGAAAGTAAGTTTAACAAGAAGGGAGATGGCTTCCTAGTTAATGCTCATTGATGTCACAATATACTCAAATCCTAGACTCATCTATTCAAATCTCAAAATAAATGGATGAGATATAGTTGCATAATAAAGGGCTGAGATGTAATTGCAAAATTTCCTTGGTTGATTACCCTAGCAAACACTTAGTGTGCACATCTTCTTTGGAAATGTGCACACTTCTTTCGAACTTTTGAGAATAAATAAGGACCTAAATCTAGCACTAAACCAAATTCTAATCTTGGCTATCGTACAAAGTACTTACCTTCAATGTCCAGTAACTTGAAAGCTTGAGGCCAAGCTTTCAATGGCTACTACTGTTAAGATATTAGCATGTACTACAATACTTATTAAATTATTAAAACAAATACAATCTACAAATTTTAGTTACTTTTAAATTCTAAGAAATATTATGTCAAAAAATAAACAAAAAAGGGTAATTTCTACTTTTTACATTAAGCAACTTCTACCCGTCATAATACCCAAAAAAGTAGACCAACTTCAACTCACTTTGACCAACTTCAACCAAACCAACTTATATCGATTTTAGCCAATTTCACTCATTTATCAACCCCTATTTCCCACTGAAAAAACGAGCCCTTAATAATCCCCTTATATTTTTGTAACATTCTCAGCAATGATGAATATGTTGGAGAATATAGCTTTAGATGATGTTATATACAACTACAACCGCAAAACATATTTTATGAAAAGATGCTGATTGACCCATTAGATTTGAATTAAACCAATCGACTTAATTTGTACATGAAATTAGCAAGTAATGAGATTGATAATAATAAAATAATAACCAAAGTTAATTTATGGAACAAACCATGTCGTGGCTTAGCCACTGTCCTAAGAACGATTTTGCCGAAGCTGGCGTTCCTCATTATTGACACAGTGTTAACCACTTCAGTGCACTCCCAAATAGTTAACTTGGAGTACTTGAATCACTGTCCACAGATGTTTATATTAGAGTTATCAAAGGCTACGTACTTAAGGCTAATTTTATGAGTTAATTTCTTTGTGGTTTAGGCGTGTAGAAGGATGATAGTGGGGTTAGTTTTTTTTCCTTTGCTTTAGTGTGTTAGGCTGAATTTTTGCTTGACCTTAAAACCCCTCCCTCAACCGTGCATGTATGGGCAAAGAGAGAGAAAAATTAGTTCACCAACCTATTAAATTTATTCAACAACCTTTCATATAAGACAAAGGTAGGTCACCAAACTTCTACCAAACTTTGACAAGAACACAGAGACTAACAACCTTGACTTATACTTTGATTTTTTTTCCCTAAGAATCCCCCATAAAAATCAAAGTATGGTTACGATACACATAAACATGTTTGGGCACAAAGAAATTAATGCATCGATACTAATGTCTCGTGACTTGAATACACACCCAATGACACCAGGTTTAAAGATAAACATCCTACCAAGTGATAATCATCTTGAACTTGATAGGGAGGTGCAAGTCTACCCCGAAGCACACATTAATCTCAGATATTCTCATAGTTCATGATCTGTCACCTTATACTGGTCATATGCTACTCTAGATAGCTACGAGATAGACCCATATTGACCCTTAGAAAAGAAGTGGCCACACTTATTCACCTAAGTAGGTGGATCCATCTAGCATGTGCTACTTTCATGCCTCACATGGTCCATAAAGAGTCCCGACAGTAGCAAAGCACTATTGCAGACATATACCGTAAGGAGGAATACCGTGTAATGCTCCTGGAATTAAGTAATGACTTTGTTATTACCCTTTGAACTTCTCTTTTGGTGAAGCAGGGATCCATCATTACAATTCCTCAAGGGGTCTCAAACCCATCCCCCTTGATGCATCAAATACTATTTTTTTACACAGGCATTTCGTTATCGGATTCGAAAGATTCTTTTTGGACTTCACAAAGTCCAGTAATATCACTCCATTTTCCAGTAGCTCCTTCACTACTTTGTGTCTCAATCATATATGCCTTCTTTTTTCATCGATGGCCTTACTTATTGCAACTGAAATAGCTATCATATTATCACAATACAGTGCAATTAAAGGGGTCAACTTCTCCCACAATGGGATGTCTACTAGCAGACCTTTTTACCATTTAGCACCACGGTTTGCTAATTTAAGAGTTATAAACTTAGATTCCATAGTAGACATAGCAATACAAGACTATTTAGCAGATTTTCAGGATATAGCACCTCCACCTCGTGTGAACACATAAGCACTGGTGGAATTAATTTCATCATTGTCAGATACCCAATTGGTATCGTTATATCCTTCCATTATAGTAGAAAATTTTCCATGATGCAAACCCCAATCAACAGTACCTTTCAAATATTTAAGCAAGTATTTTAACGTAATCTAATTATTATCACTGAAGTTATAAGTGTATTTTCTAGGTCTAGTCACAACATATGCAATATCAGACCTTGTATAATTCATTAAAAACATGAAACCAGCCAATTATTTTTCCATATTCCATTTGGCACATTGGAACACCTTCAACAGCTATGACTTAGCAGATTTCTATAGTAGGCACAGCAGTACAAGACTGTTTAGTAGATTTCCAGGATATAGCACCTCTACCTAATTTCATCATTGTCAGATACCTAATTGACATCACCAATATCCTTCCAATACAGCAGGAAATTTTCCATGACGCTAACACCACTCAATAGTACCTTTTAAATATTTAAGCAAGTGTTTTAACATAATCCATTGATTATCACTGGAGTTATAAGTGTCATTTCTAGGTCTAGTCATAACATATGCAATATCAGGCCTTGTATAATTCATTAAAAATATGAAACTGCCAATTATTTTTGCATATTCCATTTGCCACACCAGAACACCTTCATTTTTCCCCAACTACATACTAGTATCATAAGGTGTCCTAATAGGATCAACATCAAATGAATCAAACTTTCAAAGTATTTTCTCAATACAATGAAAGTGGTTAAGACTAATGCCACTGTAGGTCCTATTAATTTTAACTCCTAAGATAACATTAGTTTCATCCATATCTTTTATTTCAAATGGGCACTTAGAAAATTTTTAGTATCATTAACCATAACCATACTCATGCCAAATATAAGCATCTCATCAACATATAAGCGTATAATAACACAACCATCATAAACATGCTTAGAATACACACAAGTGTCACATTCATTTGCCTTAAAGCCATATGCTATAATTGTACTATCAAATTTTCATACCATTGTTTAGGAGCCTGTTTTAATCTGCATAAGGATTTTATCAATTTACACACTTTACGCTCTTGCTCCAATACCACAAATTCCTTAGGTTATTCCATATAAATTTCTTCATCTAGATTCCTATTCAGAAATGAAGTTTTCATATCCATTTAATACACAGTTAAGCCATGAATAGAAGCAAGTACTCTAATTATGGCTATTTTAGACACATGAGCATACGTATCAAAGTAACACATTTCTTTTCTTGATTAAATCTTTTAGCCACTAAGCAAGCATTATATTTATCAATAGATCCATTACCTTAAGCTTTTTTTTTAAAAGATTCATTTACACTCCAAAAGGTTTACAACCTTAGGGAAGGTATGTTAATACCCATATATGATTGCTTGATACATAATCAAGCTCGCTATTAATATCTTCTTTCCAGAAAATAGCATCAATAAATTTCGTGGCGGCTTTATATGTTTTGGGATTTTCTTCAACAATATATGCAGAAATAAATTCCTCATTTAACATGTCATCTTCAACTAGAAATGCAGTAATAAAATCGCGACCAAAATTAGTTTCTTTCCTGATTCTTTTACTTCTTTTTAGCTCTAGACTAATTGAACATGCATGTCTCTTAGAGGAAATTTCATGAGGGAAGTGATGATCATGAGATGCAATTTTCATAGGAAATATATTTTCAAAATTGCCATGCATACACGAGTCATTTGTACCTTTAGTAATAAATCAGCAGGCAGCACTTTGATAAGTATGTCCAATAAATAATGCATCAATGATTCTAGAGCTAACTTTCTCCCTTTTTAAATTCAGGCAATCTAACTTTAGCTAGATACCCCCACACTTTCAAGTAATTTAGGTTAGGAGGATGCCCTTTCCATAATTTATATGGGGTCTTATCAAGTATCTTATGAGCTACACGATTTACTACATGACATGCAGATAAAATTGCCTCCCTCCACATACTATCAGGAAGCCCAAAATTAATTAACATAGCATTCATCAAATTATTCAAGGTTCTATTTTTTCTTTCTGCAACATCATTTTGTTTTGGAGTATAAGGGGCAGTCCTTTCATGAATAATTCAATTAGCTTCACAATCATTTTTAAGAGTCGTAGGGTCATACGCGCCACCTCTGTCACTTGGAAACCTTTTTATTTTTCTGTCAAGCTGATTTTCAACTTCAACTTTATATTAATGAACATTTTTCTACATCATCTTTTGAGCTTAGAAGATAAACCATAGTGTAATGCGAGTAGTTATCAACAAAGGTAATATAATACTTTTTACCATCTCTAATCATATGGTTCTTAAAGTCTCCCAGGTCACTGTGAATAAGTTCAAGCAACTCAGTTTGTGTTTCTATGGATTTAAATGGTTTCTTATGAAACTTAACTTCAACATATATTTCACATTTAGGAAAATCCATATTAGACAATTTCGGAATCAAGTTGAGATTTTAAAGCCTTTTAATAGATTTAACATTTACATGCCCTAATCTAGCAGGCCATAAATCAAGTGACTCAATAGTGTAAGTAGAAGAGCTACTAGCCATTTTATTCATATTTTTAAAAATTGTGTCAAGCACAATCAGACCACTATAATAGCAAAAATCATTTCCCACAATTTCACTATCATGGGTCATGACTAGACAGCCAGAAACAAAGGTTAACTTTTAGACCCGCTTTAATGAGCAAGTTACCAGATATGAGGTTTCTGTGTATTTCAAGCACATGTGGCACATTAGTAAGAGTAAACAATTTTCCAGATGTGGGTTTTAAGGTAATCTCCCTTTTTCCAATGATAGAAGCAAATGGAGTTATTCATAAAAATATTTTCATCTTCACTTATTTTTTCATAAGACTGAAACAATCTGTGATTGGCACATGTGTGTCTGGTAGCACCTGACACCTATGCCATGATCCACTCTATGGTGTTACCAACTAAATTGACTTTTGACACTGCTGCAATACTAGTATCAGATTCAACTAGATTGGCATTTCCTCCTTTCGTACCCACATTCATGACATTTATTCATGAATTTTTGGGCTCCACAAAGTTAGCTCTACAAAAACCAGAGTTATGAGAAATTCATTTATCTTTCAATCTATTTCTTCCTTAATTTTTAGGTGACCAATCAACTCCTCTAAAGTCCAATCTTTTTGTCATGCATGAGTTGATTTCGGTAGTCTTTCCAAGACAGTGATAATTTTTTAATAAAAGCAATAGTTAAGGTCACATGACATATATCTAATCCTTCCAAGATAATAACAGAACACAAATTTTCATATTCATGGAATCTGATCAATAATAGACTTATCTTCTTCAATCTTAAAATTTAGCCATCTACTAATTACAAAACATTTAGACCTAGTATCGTCACCGTGATATTTTTTGTTAAGAGCATCCCAAATATTCTTAGCATATTCATATTTCATATAAATGTCAAGTAATGCATTGGACAAATGATGCATTAACATTCCTTTGCAAATTTTATTATCTCTATCAAACTTCGGATCATATTCAACTTTGGCCTTTTCATCTTTAGCAATGACCTTTTCTTCCCAGACATATGCAATCTCAATTTGCTGAAGATAAAATATCATTCTAATAGCCCGACCATTATAATTTTTACCATCTAATGGTTCTAACTTAGATATATCAGTAAATTTAGGAGTCATAATTGTGTACAAGTCGAAGTCATTCTTAGATTGTTTGAAAATATAAGGTGATGTTATATAAAATTATAACCACTAAATATATTTTGCGAAATGATATCTATCGAACCATTAGACTTAAATTAAACTGCTGATGAACTTAATGTGTACCTAAAACTATCAAGTAATGAGATTGATAATAAAACAATAATATCCAAAATTCATTCATGGATCAAATCGTGTCATTGCTTAGCCATTGTCCTAAGAAGGATTTCGTCGAAGTTAAGGTACAAACTTCATAGATGTAGCCATTCACCAGAATTGATATAGTGTTAACCGCTCCAAGTGCACTCTCAGGTAGTTAACTTGGAGTTCTTGAATCAGTACCTAAAGACGGATATACTAGAGGTGTCAAAGGCTACTTATTTAGGTCTAATCTTATTAGCTAATTTCTTTGTGATTTAGGCATGTAGAAGGATAATAGTGCGGTGGTTTTTTTTCCCCCCTTGGTTTAGTGTGTTACGCTGAATTTTTGCTTGGCCTTAAAACCCCTCCCTTAACCATGCATATATAGTTAAAGAGGGGAAAAAGTGAGTTCAACAACTTACCAAATTAGTTCAACAACCCCAATATATGATAAAGGTATGTCACTAAATTTACACCAAACTTTAAAGAATACAAACCGGTTAACAATCTTGACCTATATTTTGATTTTTTTTTCTTAATAAAACATATAAACATAAGAACATAAGGACAACCACCAAATATTTCGTCTAATTGGATTTATCATTTATTTATCTCACCTTTCAATGAAGGAGAGAAGACTTAACTTGCACTACAGACATGAAGAGTTCTTCGATCAAGTGCTGCTCCTCTACACTCTACAATGCAACACAAAACTGCAAATCAGCAGTTTATTTGTTTACAGGTTGACACGTACGTCACCCAAACTTAATCCTAGGACTTCACATCTTACTGGTTTGACTTTTAAATATTAGCCTCAAATAACAGTACAAGTAGTTATCTTACCTCAATTTCCTGCAACTCAATTACCTTGTTTACTATGATATCTTACCAATTCACCACCAGTTTAACAATTATCTACAAATTTATTTCTTATAAACTAAGAACTTGGCAAAATAAGATTATGCAATCACCATTGTTGCCCTATGTTTTTGACAATCAACCCAAACAGATTAATATATAGGTGTAATAATCAAGTCAAGATGGATAATTGATTTCAAACTAATCCTAACCAACAAAACGTTATAAAGAGAATCTTCGAGAGTGTTTTACATGTGTTAAAGGTTGAGTAACCGTTGTATAACTTTTTTTACTCTTTCAAAAAAAATTGATATCACTATAGTATATGGGCCTGTTCGTTTCATAGGTAAATTAGGGTGGATAAACGGATGAAGTAAGTTGAGATGAGTTGAAATGGGTTAAATTTTTTTATGTGATAAATTGAACTTGGTTAAAATAATAAAAGTGGGCTGCAGTGGGTTGAAGTAGATTGAAGTAGGTTGAAGTGAGTATTATAGAATTGATCCACAAAAAGAACAGGGCCTTTATATCATGACATTAGCAAATTACCTATATATATAAGATTATATAATATATATATATATATATATATAGATATATATATATATATATAAGATATATATAATATATATATAATGTTTTTCATCAGCCTATATCTATATATCATATATAGGATTTAAAATCATCATTTTGTCTATAATTACTGCTGACTATCCAATCATTAAGTTGGACCATTTGCTAACAATATTAATAGATACCAATGAAGCCCTAACACTCTAAATTATAGGATCAACCCATCGATAGGGGTGACAATGGATATGATCTAGAATGGATCTACTTAGATCCAGACCTATTTTAATTTTCTTGATCTGGATCCAGATCCAGTCTAAACGCATTGGATCTTAAAAGTTGGATCCATTCCTAGACTCATTAGATCTTGGATCTCAAACGAATCCTAAATAGATCTACAACTTTACAAATACATATTAGGAGTTTAAGGTATGTAGTGACCATTCAATAAACACATTAACGTAATTTTCAATGAGGACAATCGCAACACCTGAGATATAAGATAATAGCCCTGTTTGGCAAACAGCTGTTAGCTGTTTGTATTAGCTATTAGCTATTAACTGTTTGGATTAGCTGTTTGCATTAATTATTTGAATTAGTTGTTTATATAAAAATTATTTGGTAAAGTTAGCTGTTTCTAATAAAGATGTTTCGTAAAATTTCATTTATGTCTTCATCTCTAAATTACTTCGTAATAGAATATTTTTTTATTTATTGGTCAATTTTTTTTTAAAAAGAATTAAATTGGTGTCATAGGTATAAATTAACTTCTTTTGTGATTAAAAAAATAGAAGAAAAACTTCATCGATAAAACCTTACTTTCTTATTAAATTCTACATAACTTGTTTTCAACATCAATCTTATTTCTTTTCAATTTGTTCTTATCTAAATGATAGCAGTGTTTTACAACGTTATTTTGTTATTTTTAAAATTTTTTTGGGTTTGTAATGACTTTACCTTCATTAGATTCAATTTATACAAAACATAGTATCAAATGTTACTATTTCGCATCAATCAAAAGCTCATTTTCAAGGTAATCGGAAGGGAGATTGAATAATCGAAAGTATAAATATCAAAATATTAGACGTTCATAAAGGTGCATAGTGAGAGAACTAAATAACTGTGATATAATATGCTAGCGAAATTAGAAAATTTACCAAAGTGTATACTACTTGATTAAGAAAAAATACAAACAATTAACGAGACAATGCAACTTCACTGGTTTGTTTTTGCCTCAAAAAATAAATAAATAAAGAAAGCATCTCTACTCTTGTTAATCCTCAAGACCTAATTGGGTTCGAATTCTACTAAGAAGCACCTTATACTACTATATACTCTTTCTATTTTATAAAATAATATTCTATAAATATAATGTAATGGCATGTAATGTAATTTATTTAAAGTGTGGGTAAATGTGTCATTTTTATATAAAGCTCTTTTGAAAAGGCTAATGCAAACGATCTTTTCAAAAAGAGTTGTTTGGGGCCAAACAGCTGTTTACCAAATACTTATTTAATTATTTGACTTGGTCAAAATAGTTAAAACACCTCCAAACAACTGATTTTCTCCAAAAAGCTATTGTTATCAAATACCCCCAATAATAGCTTTAGTGTGTTAACTAATGGCAAGTGAAAACTATAATAGTACCTTATACAACCAAGTTTCCTCAAAAACTAATGAGAAGTAACAATTGTAATAGTACTTTATACAACTAAGTCTCCTCAAAATCATATTCCAGCAATCAAAATACGAAAAACATGTTCTATGATAGTTCATAAGATTCATAGAACGAATAACAATTGACAATTGTTATAGTAGATATATATGTTGATTAAATTATTGTAGTAAAGATAAATGTTAAATATATGAATACATTTTGAACACAAAATTCAAATTCAATCTTCTTTTGATATTTGTTATTACTAGTCAAGTTTTGATCTAAATTATTGAAGTTAAATTTTGCTACTAAATTTCAAATGACATCACAAGAAATAGATTGAAAAGTGATTTGAAAAGTGATTTATTTTAGTTTTATTTACTATACACAAGTATTATCCTTTACTATTGTTAATGGGTATATGGAATAAGTGGACATGGTTGGATAATTATGCACTAGGCGCACATGCACATCTCTAGAAATGGAGATTAACGATATACGATATGTCAAGGATAAATAAAGATGGGGCAAGTTTCAAAGACTTGGTTGTTGAATTTTTAGTTTATAAGAGTAATGGGTCCAATAGATCCATTAGATCGGATCTAGAGCTAAGTAGTAGATGCATCTTTAGACCCTTTTAAGATCCAAATTCTTTTAAAGATCCATTAGGTCCAAAAATAATGGGTCTAGATCTATTCAAATGGGACAGATTTGATGAATTTGGGTCGGATCTAAAATCCATTGCGACCCCTACCCATCGATGTAGAAGTACAGTACTTGCTTTTTCTTATTGATATACTTATATTTTTATATATACAACTGTAGACAATGAGAAGATCTTACACAATTTGTGAGTAATATTCATCCTTTTAATAGCCAGCCATGACATTTTACCAATTTAATATACAATATAATAGTTTATAGTACAAGCTTTTTAAGCTCTTTTTGTGCCCTATATCAAATATTTGTCATTTATTAAAAACCTAGCATCTCTTGCCCGTACGTGCAATGCGCCATTTTGATTCATGATAGCTTAATTTAAGTTTTTGTCTAATTCAAATTATAGTAGTATTTCAAGATAAATGAATTCGTATTATATAAGTATCAAATATTTAAAAATTGTTGCGCTTAAGGTTCTAGATATAAGTTTTAATTTTCCCTCTCACGTCTATTATACATGTGCACAACCATTTTTTTCACTCAATTAAACCTTAATAAAAACGAAAGATACAACTACAATCAATATAGTCTAGGTTGAATTTAATACAAACTTAAACTTCTATTACCCCTAACAATATATATTTTGCTATTGATAATGGAAATTGAAGCAAAGCTTGCAGCCAAAAAAAGTCAAGCAATAAAGTTAAAATGTGGGTAACCAACACATATTATAATATGTGGAGTAATCGTGGCTAGCTTGACTATGACACAGCTAATTATATGTGATAAAAATATCTAATTTTTTCAATATTAATTACTTTTAAAATGAAATTTAATATGATCTCTTGTGTAACAAAAAAATGCTGTAAAAATTGAATTTTTTTTAAAGAAAAGGCACTAAAGTGTCATTTTGACTTTTTAATGTTCGATTAAATAACAAGAATCAGAAATTATTTAAGTGTTTTGTGGCAACTGAAGTAATATGCATAATGGCATACTACCCTTAAACTTTTTATGATAATTTTCAAGTGCCAATTGTTTTTTATTATTCTCCTTAAAAGAATCAAGAAATTCAGACATAATTGCAAATGAATAAAACTTTATCACTTGAGTTGGTAGGTCACAAAAGATCTTTGATTTCCTTGAAATCTTAAATCTGCATATATTAGGCCGAAATGTGAAATAGGCCCAAATAAATTTGGATTAACGCAGCTCAGTTAAACTTAACTTGAATTTTCTTGTTACCTTTTTTTCAAATAATTATATTGATCAATATCAATGAGCCTAATATCAATCCAAACTAAAATTTCATTTAACTTATTGATAATTCATCTATTTATATAAAGTAAAATTTCATTTATGTTACTAATACTTTGTTTTGTATACAATAATGTTTTCTTACCCTTGTCACGGTAGAGGAAAAAAAGATACAAGAAACTCGTAATACTTTTACTAATAAAAACAAAACACGGGACCATAAGAAAAGATAAATATGCAACCAAAATCCATTGTAGGCCTCGAAGCTATACATTCCCCCCCCCCCCCCCCCAAAAAAAAAAGCTAAGATAGACAACAAATCACGCCCAACAAATCACGCATGCAAAGTGGCAAGTTTTTTTTTTTAAAAAAAATAATTATCCGACTTGCCCTAGACTTCCTCTTTTACTTTCAAAGAATGAAATTCTACAAGCAAAAACTTGGAAATAGAGACTGACAAAATGGAGTATGTATGCAGGCACTAAAAATTTATGTGTGCCATACTAAAATTGAATTAAATTAGTTAATTGTGCCAACTCTTTTAATTAATTTAATCAATTCAAAAGACTCACAAGTCAAGCCCAAAATGAAGCCCAGATGATTCCTAAGTCCAAGTTTAGTCGAAACCCAAGTCAAAGTCCAAACCGATGCTCAAAACAACTATCAAGTCAAGTCACGACCTAAAGTCCGAACGACATCCAAGTCAAGGCGCGGTCAAAGTCAAAGTCAAAGTCAAAGTCAAAGTTCAAGACCTACATCGACTCTCAAGTCAAACGCCAAGAGATTCTCAAGTCAACGTCCGATCAAAACTTGAGGCGACTTCCAAGTCAGTACTCGGCCCACACCCGAGAGACTCCCAAGTCAAAGTCAAAGTCAGAACAGACGAAAGTCAAAGCAGTGTAGGGTAAGACCTGATTGAAAGGCTCAAATCCTGGTCAAGGCCCAAGACCCAGGTCAAAGCCCAACACTTAAGCCAAGGCCCATCTTAACTTTCAAGGGGAGGCTTTCTTATAAATAGGCCCCTACCCCCTTGATTCAAAGGTTGAAAAATCTATCCTTAAAAGAGAAAGAATCCGAGGATTTTGAATTCATAGGATTGTGCCCAACTTGATTCAACTAAATCTATAAAAAATTCAATCTTTGTAATTTGTAATTACAAATTTGGCACGTTCGGTGGGACATCTCTACCTTTCATCTCTTTCTCTTAAAAGATCAAGACTTTCAAATTAGAAGAACATCTTCAATAAAGACATGGCTACAAAGAACGTTGTCGCGTAAATTTCGAAGAAGAAGAGCATAGGATCTCTTTTACGCATATCCTGTGGAGCGAGCATCACTTCTAGTAAGTGCGCGCGCACAATAAGACCAGAAGTATGGTGAAAGCTCTTGCGCCGACCGCTCCTGGGCAAATTGAGCCGCCCCTATCCAAACTTCAAGACTTGAAGACGTAGCAAAAGGCATCCTCTTGAATGGATGAAATTCAAAACGTCCAGTTTCAATCTCTGGTCTGTGAGGTTGACAACGACTACAGCAGTAATTCTTCTTCGCCCTCCCCAACGGGGGCGCGCATGTCAGAGATTGAAGTTGAGCCCTCCAAAACTATTGTCGTGCCAGTCATGATGATAGGTACAACCACTCTGGAAGAGGAGATGGCCAATATGAAAGCCATCCTAGAAAAACTCACCAGGAACAACGAAGAAAACGAAGCGCGCATTAAACTTCAAGAAGAAAAAATTGCTAAGCCAACCAGGAAGTTAGAAAAACAGCTAGCTCAATCTTCCACAAAGGATTCAGAAAGTGAGGACTCAGAAAAAATGTCTATCCATATTGAAGCCTCTGACAGCGAGAAGCAGTCAAAGAAATGTGCTACCCTTAAACATGTCAAGTCCTCTAGATCAATAACGATTGAGTAAATCCAAGACTTGATAGCAAATGCTGTTAAGGCGCAGCTAGGTGAAGGTTTGTACAGGACTCACCTATACATCAAGCCTTACACTAAGAGGGTTGATGCTCTTTGCATGCTCCATGGTTACCAACCCCCCAAGTTCCAACAATTCGATGGGAAAGGTAATTCAAAACAACATGTCGCGCACTTCATTGAGACATGTAACAATGTTGGGACTGATGCGACCTTATGGTGAAACAGTTCGTTAGGACATTGAAATGTATTGTCTTTGACTAGTATACCGACTTAAAACCTGAGTCCATTGATAGATAGGACACAAATGGAGCAAGAGTTCCTCAACAAGCTCTACAGCACTCAGTGCATTATCAGCATGACTGAGCTGACAAATACAAAATAGTGGAAGGACGAGCCAGTTCTTGGCTACATTAACCACTGGCACGCGCTTAGCCTCGAGTGCAAGGATCAGCTGTCTAAAGCTTCTGCCGTTGAAATGTGCACCCAAGGCATGCACTAGGACTTGCTGTGCGTCTTACAAATGAGCAAACCTAGGACTTTTCAAGAATTGGCGACCAAGGCGTATGATATGGAGGTGACGATAGCTAGTTGTCACGCCAACTACTTCTATTTTACTGAATCAAAGACGGATAAAGTTGAATTTGAGAAGAATGTTAACTGTTCTAAGGGCACGACCAAAGGAGCAATGTCTACCTCTACAAGTCAGCCAATTTGCATTATGGGAAAGTTAAAACTAAGGGGCAAGAAGAGCTCATCGTTCAAGGTTGTGACAAATAAGCGTCCTACACTAAAAAAACGTAGGAAAAGAAGTATCTATTTCCTAAATCAGATTTGTCAGGCATGCTTGATGACTTACTCGAGAAGGGTCTTATCGAATTGTCCGAGCCAAAGCACCCAGAAGAAGTTGGGAGGACCACTGACCCTAAATACTGTCGGTACCATAGAATCATTAGTCACCTTCTTGAAAAGTGTGTTACACTCAAGGAGCGCATCATGCGACTGGCTAAGGAAGGAAGAATCATTTTAGATTTGGATGAAATAGTAGAAGTTGGCCATGTCACAATGCAAAAGGCTGATGAGTCAGATTCTGAAATGGATCATGCTGAAGTGCTAGAGGGCTCAGGAGAATGTTTCATAAAAAGCTTCTTTGATAGTGTGACTGTCTACACGACCTCATGTTTTGAAATTAACAATGATAAAACAAATGAAGAACTGAATGTCCCTGCGGAAAAAAGTGGTGATGGCAGCATCAAGCCACAACAACTACAGAAAGAAGAGAATAAGAGGACAATTTCAGTCTCATCCGTCAAGCAAGTAAATGTAGCAGGAAATCCAGCGGCACCAGTCCTTAGGTACACTCCTAAGTCCCGTCGCCAGAATGGAGAATCTCCATTTGCTAAATGTACAAATCCTAAAAGTGCAACCAAGGTTGAACGCAAGTTCAATGAAGCAAGCTGGCGCGTTCTGAAAGAAAAGGGTGTACTTCCAGTTCATAAGGCGAACCCAAGCAAATAGACCGAGGCTTCTCTCCTTAGTTTTGTTGCCTCTTCCAAAGGCTCGCTCCAAGAAGAAGGTGAGCTGTCAAAGATGCGCATCAGCAATGGGTTTGATCCTGATGCTCACAACTTAATGAAGAGGTCCTGCTATGACTTCAACCAGCCAACGTCTTTTGGGCATAAGATCGAAACTAAGCCCTATAGAGTTGATAGCACGTAAAGGGTCATACAAAGTCAAGGGGGAAACATCGCAACGCCTAAAGTTGGTCTTAGCTACATACCGCCCTAGCCTATGAGGATTACGGGACGACGTAAGAAAAAGCAAGCCCTTGCGTAATGTATTACAGCTGAAAAGGTTGATGATAATGAGGGTGAAAATGCCAAGACCAACCCCAAAACGATGGTGTTCAACAAGGTTTCAGCCATCAACGTCACACCAACGCCCTTCTGTGTTTAGAAGGATTTGAAAGGGCAAAATCTCGAAACCCTCTGTCTTCCATAGGTTGGAAAAGGATGAGCAACATAAACCCTCGGTCTTCGCCAGAATCAAGATAGGCGAGACATCACCAAGTGCACCGTCCTCACAAAAAAGATATTCGGTGTTCAGCCGCTTTGGCAAAACAAATGAAGTCCAAGATTCAATTCCTTCACGCATGAAACGTGTTTCCACTTTAGATGTGAAGGTGGATGACTCGCTGAAAGTAAAGAGGCACGCCCTAATTCTCACTGGCCATAGGGCTAAGGCCAATTCAAAAGCAAGAACTAAGGAAGATGAACAAACATCTTCCAACCGCGATGCAAGCCAAGAGGTTGACGCCCTCCCTTGAGGAAATGCTGGACTAGCTTTTGGGCAAGAGCTTAAACTGTTCACCGCCTAAAAAAAAAAAAAAAAAAAAAAACCCCAAGTTCACATACATTAAAAAAGAAGGCTCCTGAACAAGAGTCTAAATTGCTCACACACACATTCAAGAAAAGAAGGCTCCTGAACAAGTGCCTAAACTGTTCACACGCATTAAAGAAAAAAAAGGCGGCTCCTGAATAAGAGGCTAAACTGTTCGCACATTCAAAAAGAGCGGTTTCTGAACAAAAGGTTAAACTGTTCGCACATTCAAAAAAGAAGACTCTCAAGTAAGAGGTTAAATTGTTCGCACATTCAAAATAGAAGACTCTCGAATAAGAGGCTAAACTGTTCGCACATTCAAAAAGAGTATAAACTGTTCACTCAAGCCAAAAAAACCTTTGTACTACTCCTGACCTGTAAGAGTATAAACTATGAACGGCAAAACAAATTAAAAAAGGATGCTTAGTTTAACTATGTGACAACTTGATCTTATGGGGAATTGCAAGTACTCATAAGTATGTAGGCATCTTCAGCAAATCACTAAGTGCAGTCAAACACATCACACAAGAAGGGGGGCATGAAAGAAAAGAGATCAAAGATATCACCTTTCTGCCGCGCTAGCTGCTCCTCATTGCTGGTACCACTTTCGCGCGTATCGGCATCTGTTCAATGCCCATGGCCAAGTGGCGAACCGTATTGTAAGTGATTCTTTAAGTCTTCATACTACTTTCGTGCGTATCGGTATCCGTTCAAGTCCTATGGCCAAGCAGCAAACCGTATCGCAAGTGATTTTTCAAGTCTTCATACCACTTTTGTGCGTATCGGTATCTGTTCAAGGCCCATGGCCAAGAGACAAACCGTATTATAAGTGGTTCTTTAAGTCTTTATGCCACTCTCATGCGTATCAGTATCCATTCAAGACCCATGGCCAAGCGGCGAACTGTGTCGTAAGTGGTTCTTTAAGTTTTTATACCACTTTCATGCATATCGGTATCCGTTCAAGGCCCATGGCCAAGCGGCGAACCGTGTTGCAATTGGTTTTTCAAATCTTCATACCACTTTCGTGCGTATCGGTATCTGTTCAAAGCCCATGTCTAAGCAGCGAAACTTGTCGCAAGTGGTTCTTTAAAGTCTTTATACCACTTTTGTGTGTATCAGTATCCGTTCAAGGCCTATGACCAAATGGCGAACCGTGTCACCAGTGGTTCTTCAAGTTTTCATACCACTTTTATGTGTATCAGTATTCGTACAAGGCCCACGGCAAAGCGGCGAATCGTGTCGCAAGTGGTTCTTCAAATGGCTTCTCAACTTGCACAAGCAATAGTACAAGAGCCAAAAAAAAGGGTCTCGGCATTCAAAAAAATGCGATCTATCAGCAAGTGAGCATGACATTGGGACCAAAAAATGCGACTATGAATGGGCGTGACATCGCGATGTCACAAATAAAAACAAAGATCTTTCAACATGTATCATCAAAGAGAGCATTGGCACGACATGGGGGGTCCATTCGACATAACTAGTTTGGCTGCTCGAAAGTCATTCATTCATTTTAAAAAAACAAACAAACAAACAAGGCCTAAAGGGTGTTAACATGCCTTCTACGTTTCCTCAATGCTCTCATTCTCCTTCTTGACCCCAAAAGAGTACAAAAATAAAAATTCTTACAAAGGAGAAGAAGAAAGCACGGTACATTCATCAGCATAAACAAAAGAGGCCAAAATTCAATCTTTCCACTCTGACTCACTCTCCCTCTTTCTTCCTCACACACATACCTAGATTATCTTGGCCTCCATCCCACTTTTCTTTCTCTTCATTCCACCCAAAATCACGCACAACCCCCTCTGTTTTCTTTTTAAAAAAAAAAATCATCAGCAGCCCATTAATTTTACAAACTTTGAATAAAGCCCACTCCAATGTGCAATCCCATTAATCAGTAACCCCTTAATCATCAAGCAAAGGTCGTTCTCCCATTTCCATCTTTGAATAGAAAAAAATTAGCAAACATCGTAGGATCTGGTGACAACACCACGCAGCAATATGGGCACCAATGTGTAAAACAGTAAAGAGGTTAACACCTTGGAGTCATTTGCCTAAATTCTACGCAAAATTCAGCAGAATGCCCATGAAAGATTACAAAGATCATGTCTATTCTTCTTCACTAGCTAAGACCCGCACATTGCCCTGAGATCAAATTTTTAAATAGCTAAATGGTACTTCGAAGTTATAGTCGAATAGTTATTAATTCGACATCAAGATGATAATTTGAAGTACCAATTAGTTATTTAAAAACTTAATACCAGGGCACCACAGGGGCCTTAGCCAGTTAACTACCAAAGGCCATGAAATCATTTGTGAATTCTTGCAAATCTGTGATAGATATTTCATAGCAAGCAAAACAAAAGTTTCTAGAAGTCATATGTAACTTTTGTGTTTCTTGTTTATAGGTAAAATTTCATTCCAATTCCAACAAATCAAAAACAACACAAATCTACCGCTATCAAAAGTGAACCACATTCTAAAAAACATTATTGCCCAAAAGCATGCAAATGAAAGTATGCATAACTATGGTATGAGGATCTCAAATCCAATGAGAATAAGGGTGAGCATAACTACAATATGAGGTTCTCAAATCCAAGCAACATAAGGGTGGGCTTTCATCTTCAAAAAACTAACACTAATCTTCGTCTCATTTCCCATTTGATGAAGTCCACAAACTGTTGGGGTTGCAATTGGATAGCATAGGTTACCATCGAACACTTTCACATCTTTCTCTCCATTTAAGTGATACATGCAAGTACTAATGACAATACAACTTATATGCTTCCAGATCTTACTACCTTTAATATGCTAAAGCCAATTAGTATGCTTTAGTCTAATCCCTGACAGTGACATATATCATTCAACACTCTCTTGGTGAAGTTACAGTCCAAAAATAGGTGTCCCACTAATTCCATTTCTACATTACATAATACACACTTGTTGTCAGAAATCTACATCCCAATCCTCTCCAGCATTGTGTTTTATTAAAACCATGCACAGAAGAAAAATATGGGCTATATAGAACCACACAGTTTATACAATTCTCGGTATTAGCCTAGATATTATCAGCATCAATATGGTATACATACATATATATATATATATAT
>JAKOGI010003481.1:7500-50000 GCA_029747015.1 Carnegiea gigantea | reverse complement strand
CTTTGAACTCAAATATACCATAAGCTCGACAAGACTCTCAAATTGGCCATCACTAAAATGCAAACACACTAGACAATCATGAAGACATTTTATAGGGATGTAACGGGGCTATAGGTAAAGGTAAGAGGAGAACAAATGTTTTGGAAATGAGGAGCTAGAAGCCAAAAACTAAGAGCTAAGCAATTCCAATACATCATACTACATTCTTCTTGAGCTATTATAATTTATTAACAAAATAAATCCCAAATTGAAAAGAAAAAGAGTTCAAAAATCACAAATCTCATACAATCCCACCAAGGCTAACACTTTCTTTTGATTTTTTTTATTGCTTCTTTTTTTTCATTTTTTTATTTTGTTTTTTTTAACAATAAGGATAGCCAAGGGAAAATCCATAACGAACTTTAAATTCCAACTCTTCTGTAAACTTGGTACAAAAAAATAAAGGATTTATCAAGATCTCACATCCCTCCACCAAACAGCCAAAATTCACTAAAAGATAACAATCCACCTTATTAACGCCCTGTTATACTTGATGCAAAAGAATGAAATACTCCTCTAGTCCTGGCTTAAGGGTAAGACAAGTATTTGGCCATGGGCTATAGTAGAAGGTTTAAATCAAGAAAAACGGATATAGGCTCAAAGGGGCTGGCAAGGGATACAATACACAACAAATGTGGCTATTTGACCGTGGTTTTCAATGAATCAAAGAAAGAAAAATGCCTCAATCATATTGCCTAAATGTATATGCGAAATGTGATCTTCAATGAGAATCAAAGCAAGTTCTAGAGAAATGACGTCAAGGAAGAGTCACACATGAAAGAAGATATGAGACTAAAATGATGAATAGCCTCTAAAAGCTCAAAATCTCATGGGACATTTACCAAGGTCAAAACTAGCTCACTAGTAAAGACATGCTAAAATCATGTAAAGACTCATGGGATAAATCAACTCGCATTCAAAATGTAGTCAAAACAAGAAGATCTTTTCGAAAACTCATTTGCAAACATTTTATGCATAATTCAGATAATTCAAAGGATCAAATTAAAGTACAGAAGTCTATCAAATCTATAAAGATCATCATTAGAGGATTTTTTTCTCTTTTAGTTTTTGTTTTGTGTTTTTTTTTGGGTTGTTGTTTTTATGCATGCTCGTAATAACAATGCAAACTAAAAATGCAAAGAGACTAAAAAAAGGCAAACAAGAAAAATAGACCAAAACTAAAATGCAACCTAGAATAAAAAGAAAACTAAATGCACAACTAAGAAAACCAAATACTAAAATCAAAAACTACAAAAGCTACCACTAACTACATATACAAGCACAATCACACCAAATCGAAAACAGGCATTAGATGCCAAATATAACGACTAACTAACTCCCCAATGCTTGAATCACACATTGCCCTCAATGTGGGTGCACAATAGAAAAAGGAAAGGGAAGTAGCACATAGCATTTAGAAAGGAGGTGGTGGTGGAAGATGGGGTGGTTGGGCATAGGAGATATGCCAATCTCGCCAGGTCTCTAAACATACCTTATAGTCTTGGAAATATTATGTGTGGGAAGCAAGCAACCCACGAAGCTCATTGTGGCGCTCTTGGACAAAGCCTCAAAGAGCGGCATTCTCAGAAGCAATAAATGCTCGGAGGGAAACTTGCTCCTTTTGAATATATCTAAGAGGGTTGTGGAGGTCAGAATAGTCAGGAGGGGGTGGTTGAGAGGAAGAACTAGGTCTGGCTTGACTAGAGTGAGGGCTGGATGATGGGGTGTGGGTCGAACAACCTCTTTATCAACAGGTACCCAACAAAAGTTAGTTCGGTGAAGTAAAGTGGTTCGATCAACATTGGGAAGCGGCAAAAGCCACCCCCCATGGTAAATCCAACATAAACGACGAGCCTCAACTTTACAAAAGTTCATAATCTCAAAAGCAACTTGATCAAGCCACTTAGACTCGGAAACTCTATCCTCAGGGCTGGACTCAACACCCAAGAATCTAACAATAGTAGTTACAATCCCACCAATGACTATCCTACCTTTAGTGCTAACAATAGCATTGTGTAATTGTCTGGCTAAAAAGGAACCTGGGTCAAGCTGAACTCCATCACCACTAGGATTAAGTGATCAGTAGCTATTATGTCAAGAATCATTAGTATTACCTTGGTGATTGATAAGTGCTTAATGTGTACATCATTTTAAGGTTATTTTGCATCAATTTTTAGGAGAACTATGTGCTTATTGTTATTATTTACACTCTTATTCTTGACTTATGCATGGGTATAGTTGTTTGATGTAATTTATAGGATTTTAAGCCTTTTTACCCCATATTTGACCATAAATAGATGTATTTTGACCTATTCTATGAACACTCATGAGTTGCTATACCTGTGGAGCAAGAAAAGAGAAAAAGTCCAATTCCAGGCCAGACCATGGTCGCACTGTGATCCACCCCATGGACCGTGGTGAGCCTGTAACTGCTGCCTCTTTATCTTCCTTCGGCTATGTGACTGAGATCAAGCGAGCTCTCCTATAAATAGCCTTGTTTTGCAGCATTAGAAAGTATCCCCTTGAGCATTCCTTGCACACAAAAGTTTAGCTTAGTGTTTTAGTTTAGTTTTCTTTCTTTCTCAAATTTTGTTGCTTTCTAGTTTGATTTTTAGTTTTGGTGAGAAATCTTGAGTGTATGTGTTTGGTTTTTGAGGCAGTTTAAAGCCCTTGATTGAAGGCCATTTTAGTCAAGCCTTTCGCTTAGATTTCACCGAATTGTTGGTTAGTTTTGTCTAATTCTTAATTATGTCTGAGTGGTTTTCTTTTGTATAGGGATTTAATAGTTTATATAAGTATTGTTGGAACATATTTTAATTTATAGAATTGTGCTCATTTTCATAATTAGTTTGATTTTGTTCATCAAGTGTTTAATATGTTGCAAGTGGATTTTTGGCCAAAGTTTGCTTGCTTACTTGAAACAAACGAATGAAAAACTGAAAGGTGACATTTGGATGTAGGACTGCTTGATTAAACGTAGTGTTGAGTCATCTCGAAAGAGAGATTCGTATGTTAGGAGGACTAGCGAGCAATCAAATATATATTTAACTTAAATTAAGGTAAATTAGTTTGAAAGAATGACTTTTGCTCAATTTAGGCAAATTTGATTGATTTCGAAAGAATAGATCAAATTTCTGGATAGATTACAATTCCTCGAGATTTATCGATAACGGAAAAGCACATGTTACTCGTTTTGATCCAATACTCTTTCATAACTACGAATTCATAGACATATTTCTCTTTGATTGCTTCAGAATAGTGAATTAGAACTAGTTAAATCAAAACCAATTAAATTAGAATCTTACCTAGCACATTCTGAAGGACAAAACTCAGTACATTACACTAGTCCCCGAGGAACGGTATCTTTATCTATACTATGGCTACTCGTGCACTTGCGGTGTTAGTAGTTAGTCTTAATAACCAAGTTTTTCATGCCATTGCCGAGGACTAAATTGTTAACTATTGAGATGGTCTTGTGAAAGTGACTAAGTATTTTATTGTCTTTTATTTTTATTTTCTTTTCTTGTTTAATTGCATTGGTGGTGTTGGTGAAAGTACTTACAAGAATTTTTCTTAGTTTATGTAAAGTTCGATCTTTGCGAACCTGATGCGGAGATTGAGAGGACTTTTCATTTCAGAAGGAAAAAGCAAAGGATTAAAGAGCAAAGGCGCGTGGCAAAAAGGAATTTAAACATGGCAGGAGAAGAAGGTGACCAACGGAGGACTCTTCGAGATTTCGTTACTCCCAAGGTCTAAGGGATAGCCACAAGCATCGCTTACGCTGCTGTAGATGCCAATAATTTCGAGCTTAAATCAGCACTCATTGTGATGGTGCAGTAATCCCAATTCGGTGAAACTGCTTTGGAAGATCCAAATCTACACTTCTAGGTCTTTTTAAAGATGTACCACACATTAAAGCTCAATGGAGTATCCAGTGATGCACTTCACCTGCGCTTATTTCCTTTTTCATTAAAGGATAAGGCAAGGGCTTGATTACACTCCTTGCCATCTGGATGTATTACCATCTGGGATGAGTTGATAAGAGCCTTCCTCGCCAAGTTTTTCCCTCCAAGTAAAACAGCAAGCTTAAAGAATCAGATCACCAACTTTAAGCAAAAAGATAATGAGACGCTCTATGAAGCTTTGGGAGCATTTTAAAGATATGCTGCGTTTGTGCCCCCATCATGGTCTTCAACATTGGATGATTATCCAAGTCTTTTATAATGGTGTAGCCCAATCTGTAAGGTCCACTATTGATGCGGTGACATGAGGAACTCTAATGAGTAAGATCAAGGATGAAGTGTATAATCTGATCAGGAGATGGCAGTAAACAACTTTCAATGGTCCACTAAACGAGGCCAACCCAAGTAGGTTAGAGGTAAGCTTGAAGTTGAAGCACTTACTTTACTTTCTACTAAAGTTGATGCCATCACTCAAAGACTGCACCGTATGAATGTTAATGCTGTGAATTCTAGTGCCCCTTCCCATTGTGAAATTTATGGTTCTGTTGAGCATGTGACTTTGAACTGTCAAGTTGGGGATCCTTTTTTCTAAGACCCTAATGAAGTTAATTATGTTCAAAATTTCAACCCAAGGCTGA
This sequence comes from Carnegiea gigantea, assembly GCA_029747015.1. Classification (NCBI taxonomy): domain Eukaryota; kingdom Viridiplantae; phylum Streptophyta; class Magnoliopsida; order Caryophyllales; family Cactaceae; genus Carnegiea; species Carnegiea gigantea. The sequence goes on along the minus strand of JAKOGI010003481.1, from coordinate 45,361 downwards.
CCAATGAGCCTTAATACATATAATTCGGGATGGAAGAATCATCCAAATTTTTGTTATAGGTCTAATCTAAACGCATCAAATGTACCCCCATCAATGCTAGACCAGACCCTGGTTTTCAAAGAACCCCATTTCCTTCACAGATGTCCCAAAAGCCTAATTTAGAGGTAATGATAGAAAGCATGCTCATGGTGTAACAAAAGCAGGATGAGTATATTAAATGAATAGCCTCAAAGGCTGATGTGCTTACAACTCATAATAGGATGTTAGAAGCTCAAATTGCCCAAAAAGCTAGTTTCTCTTCAATGCCCCCTGACAGACTTCCTAGCAAGTCCGAACCTAATCCTCATAAGGACTGTAATTGTGTTACCATGAAAAAAGAAGAAGAGGATTTAACTGACCCTGAGGATTCACTAATGGAAGAGGGCAGGGAAATAATCATGACTGGAAATAAGGAGAAAAATAATGATAGTAAGACTCCCACATTCAAAGAGAATGACACTATTATGGTCCCCACCATTTTCCCCTGTAAGCTCCCTAACTTAGGTAGTTTTTGTACTCCATGCATTGTAGGAATGGTAGAAATTGAGAGAGGTCTATGGGATCTAAGTGCTAGTGTGAGCATAATGCCCTATTCTATCTTTTATAAGCTTCACCTAGGACTATTACTAGTCGTATCTTTTTCACTACAGTTAACTGATAGTTCTGTGATACAACCTATAGTCAAATTGGAAAATGCCCCAGTCAATATAGGAGACATTTGGGTGTTGGAGGACTTCATTATAGTTGATATGCCTGAGACTGATGATGCTCAAATTATCCTAGGTCGGCTCATTTTGGTAACAGCTAGTTGCCACATTGATGTAAGGGAGGGCCATGTATCTTTTGACGTAGAAGGGCACTTTGATGTGTTTAGTCATAGAAAGGAGGACGTGGTTTCTCCTCATTCTTCCATATTGGATGCATTACCCCTTTCCCCTGAAATTGATATGAAGGATGTCTTGAATTATAAAGATCCTCCTGATTTTGACTGGATTTCTTATGAGGCCAGACCGAGGGTATGTTAAGGTGGAGTTTTCTGCTCCTATGCCACGTAACAAGCCCGAGGTTGAGGCTGCTATTCGTAATGAGTCTTTCATAAGTGATTATTACAGGTTTGCACAAACTGTTTTCTCTATGCCCCATATGGGAGGTTTTAATGCAAATTTTGATGTAGGAGTTGAACAAGTTGATGGTAGCTCGTCTGATAGGCCACAAAAGCAGTTTGTTTTGTATACAGATTATGCATTATGGCACCAAGTTATGAAGACAAAGGTTCTGCAGGAAGAACTTTTAAGATGGTACCTTCAACTAAAGAAATTTGATTTTGTATTCTGGGACAAAGCTAATGTCCATACATTATCTGATCCGGACCAAGTATAAAACAAGGGTCAAGCTCTTTACCTTAAAATAGGGCTTCTTGGGAGGCAATTCAAGTTCTTTTTATTTTCCTTTTTCTTTCCTTGAGCTTTTATTTTTACTCTTTTTGTAATTTGTAATTTTAGAATAAAAAGGGAGAAAACACAAAAACATGAAAAAAATAAATAAAATAAAAAATAAAAATATGAATAAAATGTTGGCACCATGGTTAGTACCCCCAAAAATACGACCGTGGGGTTCCAACCCAGAAAAATCAAAAAAAATCAAGGACCAGCATACACCATGGTTGGCCTGTGGTGAAGGCCACGGACTGTGGTGTGCTGCTACGGCACACGGTCTAGGTTTTTTACTGTGGTGCCCTTTCCTCTCCCTTATTTCTTCTTCAACCTCTCGACATACTCTCTCTCTATCTCCATTTTCTCTCTTTAAACTCTCCATACCTCACACCTTTAATCTTCCTCATTTCTTCACCATTTTCAATCTTTCTCACACCAAATCATCCCCTTTCAGTCAATCATTCATCTTTCTCCATAAATTCCCTCTCTTTCTTCTTGTTTTCTTTTTTTAAAAACTCATCTTATCCACCATACCAATTCTTTTCTCTCTCTTATTCTTCATATTTTTGCTTAATTTCTTCAATTTTCTAGGTTTTAGTTCTTATTTTTGGTTTTAGTTTTGTTTTTGGTTAGAATTTACAACCATGGAACCAAACAAGAGATATAGGAGGACTGAGAAGATTAGTTCATCAAGTCAAGCATTACCTCAACCTCAAAGGGCATCCCGAACTGTGCGTGCTAGAGGTAACATTCCTTACCCTCTTCGTTTACTGCATCCCAATCATGTTGTTAGGTACAATTGTTTGAATGAACATATAGTTGTAGTAACTAGATACTATGATGAGGATTTGTTAGCCCGATTGGAATTGTTGGATGATATTAGATAGTTGTTTGCAAGAAGTGGTATGGGGTACTTTTTAGAAATTAAAGCGCTTACATATAGGGATCTGACCCTAGAATTTCTTAGTACTCTCCATGTCGTGGTCATTTGAGGGCCTCAATGTCAAGCCGAATATATATCGTTTTATTTACAGGGTCAATTGTATAAACTAAACTTAGGTACCTTCAATAGTATTTTCGGTTTTCCACCTAGCATGGATTTATCGCACTGCTAAGTCCCCCACGAATTCAACCCGAATGCGTCTTTGGGTAAACTTTCAGGGAGTGTTAGGTATAGTACTAGTTCATCAAAATGCACACATATTAGGAACCCTTACATTAGAGTAGCCCAGCGTATTTTGGCTTGTTCTTTATTTGCTTGGGACGATAGCCTAAATCTCCCAAGACTTTCTAAGTTGTACTTTTTGTCCTGTATGATTGATAGTTATCAGCTTGATCCAGGCTCATTTTTAGCTAGACAATTATAGACTGCTCTTATTAGCACTAAAGGCAGGATAGCCATTGGTGGGATTATAACTACTATTGTTAGATTCTTGGGAGTTGAGCCTAACCCTGAGGATAGAGTTTTTGGGTCTGAGCGGCTTGATCAAACTGCTTTTGAGATTATGGACTTTTGTAAAGTTGACGCTGGCCGTTTTTATTGGATTTACCCCAAGGACTAGCTTTTACTGCTTCCCAATGTCGATCGTACCACCCTTTTTCACCGAGGTAACCTTTATTGGGTACTTGGTGATGAGGAGGTTGTTCGACTCGCACCCCATCATCCATCCCCTCACTCTAATTAAGCTGAACCTAGTTCTTCCTCTCAACCACCCCCTCCTAAATATTATGATATTCAAGACACCGTTAGGTCCATTCAAGAGGAGTAAGTTTCCCTCTGAGCATTTGTTGCTTCTAAGACCACTGCTCTTTGGGACTTTGTGTGAGAGTGCCACGATGAGCTTCGTGGGTTGCTTGCTTCCCAAGACCAATATTTCAAAGAATATAGGGCATGTCTAGATATTTGGTGAGATTAGCGTATCTCCTATGCCCAACCATCCCATCCTGCACCACGACCTCTTTTCTGATTGCTCTATGCTACTCCCCTTCCCTTTTTATATTCGGCACCCACGTTGAGGGAAATGTGTGATTCAAGCAAGGGGGAGTTAGTCATTATATTTGGTGTCTGATGCCTGTTTCTATTTTGGCGTGATTGTGCTTTGTATATGTTTTTAGTGCTAGTTTTTGCAGTTTTTGATTTTAGTAATCAGTTTTATGTAGTAGTGCATTTAGTTTCTTTTTATTTTAAGTTGCATTTTAGTTTCTTTGTTTTATTAGTTTCTTTTGATTTTCAGTTTGCATTGTTTGTAGGAGCATGCATTAAAAAATGAAAAACAATATAATAAAATTATGAAAAAAGAATCCTCGGATGATTATCTTTATAGATTTGGTAGATTTGTATGGTTTAGATTGATCCTTTGATTCACTCGAATTGTGCATAAAATGTTTACAAATGAGTTTTCGAAATGATCTCCATGATTGATCACATGTTGAATGCAGGTTGATTTACCCCATGAGTCGTTACATGATTTTTGACATGTGCTTATTAGTGAGCTAGTTTTGACCTTGGTAAATGTCCCGTGAGATTTTGAGCTTTTAAAGGCTATTTATCATAGTTAGTCTCATATATTTTTTTTTTTTTTATGTGTGACTCTTCCTTGACGTCATTTCTCTAGAATTTGCTTTGATTCTCATTCAAGATCACATTTTGCATATGTATTTAGACAATATGATTGAGGCAATTTTTCTTTGATTTGTTGAAACCCATGGCCAAATAGACACCTTTATTATGTATTATATCCCTTACTATCTCTTTTGAGCCTATATTCATTTTTTTTGATTTAAATCTCCTATTATAACCCATGGCCAAAGACTTGTCTTACCTTTAAGCCCAGACTAGATGAGTATTTCATTCTTATGTATCATAGGGTACTAGTAAGGTGGATTGTTATCTTTTAGTGAATTTTATCTGTTTAGTGCAGGGATGTGAGATCTTGATAAATCCCTTATTTTATTAAACAAAGTTTGGAGAAGAGTTGAAATTTAAAGTTTATGTTAGATCTGCTCTTAGCTATCCTTCAAGAGAAAAAAAAAAGAAAGAAAAAGAAAAAAAAAGAAAAAAATAAAATAAAGGTGAAGCAATTAAAAAAAAAGAAGCAAAGAGGAAAAAAAGAATTGAAAGAAAGTGTTAGCCTTGTTGGGATTATGCATTATTTGTGATTTTCGGCTCTTTCCCTCTTCAATTTGGGATTTATCTGGTTGATGAACTGATATGGTTTAAGAAGGATGTAGCATAATGCATTGGAATTGTTTAGCTCTTAGTCTTTGGCTTCTACCTCCTCATTTCCAACACGTTTGTTCTCCTCTTACCTTCACCCATAGCCCCGTTACATCACTATGAAAATTCTCATGGCTGTCTAGTGTGCTTGCATTTTAGTGATGTGAATTTGAGAATCTCTTCAAGCTTATGGTAGATTTGAATATAAGGAATGAGAATTGAGAGAACCTTCATTATTATTAAACACATGAGTAATAAGAACCTTGCTTGAAGATCATCTCAATCGAGCCTTTCTCTCAGATTTTGCTGAATTGTTAGTTAGTTTTGTTTAATTCTTAATCACGTCTGAGTAGTTTTCTTTTGTCTAGGCATCTAGTAGTTTATGTAAGTATTGTTGGATCATGTTTTAATTTATAGAATTGTGCTTATTTTCATGATTGGCTTGATTTCATTTATCAAGTGTTTGATATGTTGTGAGTAAATTTCTGGCCAAACTTTGTTTGCTTACTTGAAACAAACGAATGAAAAACTTAAAGGTGACACATAGATGTTGGATTGTTTTATTAAACCTAGCATTAAGTCATCTCAAAAGAGAGATTTGTATGTTGAGAGGACTAGCGAGTAATCGAATATATATTTAACTTGAATTAAGGCAAATTAGTTTGAAAGAATGACTTTTGCTTAGTTTAGGGAAATTTGATTGATTTTGAAAGAACAGATTAAATTTCTTGACATATTATAATTCCTCGAGATTTACTGATTAGAGAAAAGCGCATTTTATTCATTTTGATCTAATATTCTTTTATAACTATGAATTCCCAGACATATTTTCTCTTTAATTGATTCAAAATAGTGAATTAGAAATAGTTAAATCAAAACAAATTGAATTAGAATTTTACTTAGCACATTCTGACGGACAAGACTCAGTAAGTTATGTTAGTCCATGAGGAACGATATCTTTATCTATACTATGGTTACCCGTGTGCTTGTGGTGTTAGTAGTTAGTCTTAGCAACCAAGTTTTTGGTGCCGTTGCTAGGGACTTAATTTTTAACTATTGAGATAGTATTGCGAAAGTGACTAAGTATTTGATTGTCTTTTATTTTTATTTTCTATTCTTGTTTAATTGCATTGGTAGTGTTAGTAAAAGTGCTTGCAGGAATTTTTCCTAATTTATGTGAATTACGATCTTGTACGAACCCGATCTTGAGATTGAGAGGACTTTCCGTTTAAGGAGGAAAAAGCAAAGGGTTGAAGAACAAAGGCGCACGGCAAAAAGGAATTTAAACATGGCAGGAGGAGAAGGTGACTGACGGTGGGCTCTTCGAGATTTCGTTACTTTTAGAGTCCAAGGGATCACCTCAAGCATCGCTCATGCTACTGTAGATGCTAATAATTTCGAGCTCAAACTGGCACTCATTTCGATGGTGCGGCAATCTTAGTTCAACGGAACTCCTTTGGAAGATCCGAATCTACACCTCTCGATCTTTTTAGGGGTCTGCGACACATTGAAGCTCAATAGAGTCTCTAGTGATGCGATTCGCCTGCACTTATTTCCTTTTTCATTAAGGAATAAGGCAAGGGCTTGGTTACACTCATTGCCATCTAGATGCATTACCACTTGGGATGAGTTGACAAGAGCCTTCCTCGCCAAGTTTTTCCCTCCAAGCAAAACAGCAAGCCCAAAGAATCAGATCACCAACTTTATACAAAAAGATGATAAAACGCTCTATAAAGCATGGGAGTGTTTTAAAAATCTGCTGCGTTTGTGCCCCCATCACGATCTTCAACGTTGGAAGATTATCCAAGCCTTTTATAATCATGTGACCCAATCTGTAAGGTTCACTATTGATGCAGCGGCAGGAAGAACTCTAATGAGCAAGACTGCGGATGAAGCCTATAATCTAATCGAGGAGATAACACTAAACAACTTTCAATGGTCCATTGAATGAGGCTAACCCAAGCGGTTTGAAGGTAAGTTTGAAGTTGATGCACTTACTTTACTTTCTGCTAAAGTAGATGTCATCACTCAAAGACTGCACCATGTGAATGTTAATACTGTGAATTCTAATGCTCCTTCCCCTTTTGAAATTTGTGGTTCTGTTGAGCATGTGACTTTGAACTATCAAGTTGGGAGTTCTTTTTCCCAAGACCCTAATGAAGCTAATTATGTTCAAAATTTCAACCCAAGACCAACTAATGACCATTACTCTAATATATATAATCTGAGTTAGAAGAATAATCCAAATTATTCTTAAAGGTCTAATCCAAACTCATCAAATGTGCCCCCTATGAATGCTTGACCACCCCCTGATTTTCAAAAACCCCCATTCCCTTCTCAAATGCCCCAAAAGTCTAATTTAGAAATAATAATGGAAAGCATGCTAATGGCACAACAAAAACAGGATGAGTATATTATGCAAATGGCCTCAAAGGTTGATGTGCTTATAACTTATAATAGGATGTTAAAAGCTCAAACTGCCCAAAAAGCTAGTTTCTCATCTACACCCCCAGACTGACTTCGTAGCAAGCCTGAATCCAATCCTCGTGAGCACTGTACTGTGTTACCATGAAGGAAGAAGAAGAGGATTTAACTGACCCTAAGGATTCACCAATAGAAGAGGGCAGGAGAATAATCATGGCTGGAAATAAGGAGAGAAATAATGATGGCAAGACCGTCACATTTAAAGAGAATGATACTGTTGAGATCCCCACCCTTTTTTCCCCTAAGGTCCCTAACCCAGCTAGTTTTTATATTCCATGCATTGTAGAAAAGGTAGAAATTGAGAGAGGTCTATGCGATCTAAGTGCAAATGTCAACATAATACCCTATTCTCTGTTTCATAAGCTTCACCTAGGACCATTACTAATCCCACCTTTTTCAGTGCAGTTGGCTGATGGTTCTGTGACGTAGCGTATAGGCAAATTAGAAAATATACTAGTAAATATAGGAGACATTTAGGTATTGGAGGACTTTATTATAGTGGATATGCCTAAGACCGACGATGCTCAAATTATCCTAGGTCGGCTCATTTTGGCAACAGCTAGTTGCCACATTGATGTAAAGGAGGGTCGTGTATTTTTTGAGGTAGAAGGGCGCTTTGATGTGTTTAGTTATAGAAAAGAGGACGTCGTTTCTCCTCATTCTTTTATATTGGACGCATTGCCCCTTTCCCCTGAAATTGATATGAAGGATGTCTTGAATTATAAAGAACCTTCTGATTCTGACTGGATTCCTTATGAGGACCCCGACCAATGGTATGTTAAGGTGGAGTTTTCTGCTCCTATGCCACCTAACAAGCCCGAGGTTGAGGCCCCTATTCGTAATGAATCTTTCTTGAGTGATTATTGCAAGTTTGCACAAACTATTCTCTCTACGCCCCCTATGGAGGTTTTTGATGTAGATTTTGATGCAGGCAATGAACAAGTTGATGGTAGCCCATCTAAGGGGCCACAAGAGCGGTTTGTTTTGTATGCAGATTATGCATTATGGCACCAAGTTGTGAAGACGAAGGACCTGGAGGCAGAACTTTTAAGATGGTACCGTCGACTAAAGAAATTTGATTTTGTGGTTCAGGAGAAAACCAATGTCCATACACTATGTGATCCACACCAAGCACAGAACAAGGGTCAAGCTCTTCACCTTAAAAGAGCGCTTCTTGGGAGATAACCCAAGTTCGTTTTCTTTTCCTTTTTCTTTCCTTGACCTTTTATTTTTACTCTTTTTGTAATTTGTAATTTGAGGGAAAAAAAAAATGGAGAAAACACAAAAACATGAAAAAAATAAATAAAATAAAAAATAAAAATATGAATAAAATTTTGGCACCACGGTCAGTACCCCCAGAAATACAGCCATGGGTGCCAACCCAGAAAAATTAAAAAAATCAAGGACCAGCAAACACCATGGTTGGCTTGTGGTAAAGGCCACGGACTATGGTGTGCTGCTGCGGCCCACGGTCTAAGTTTTTGACCACGGTGCCCATTCCTCTCCCTCATTTCTTCTTCAACCTCTCGACATACTTTCTCTATATCTCCATTTCATCTCTCTAAACTCTCCATACCTCACACCTTCAATCTTCCTTATTTCTTCATCATTTTCAATCCTTTTCACACCAAATCATCCCCTTTCACTCAATCTTTCATCTTTTCCATAGATTTCTTCTCTTTCTTCTTCTTTTTTTGGAACTAATCTCATCCACCATACCCATTCTTTTCTCTCTCTTGTCCTTCATATTTTTGCTTAATTTCTTCAATTTTCTAGGTTTTAGTTCTTATTTTTGGTTTTAGTTTTGTTTTTGGTTAGAATTTCCAATCATGGCACCAAACAAGAGACAAAGGAGCACCGAGGAGGTTGGTTCATCAAGTCAAGCACCGCCTTAACCTCAAAGGGCATCCCGAACTGCGCGCGCTAGAGGTAACATTCCTTACCCTCTTCGTTTACTGCATCCTAATCATGTTGCTAGGTACAATTGTTTGAATGAACGTATAGTTGTAGCAACTAGATACTATGATGAGGATTTGTTAGCCCGATTGGAATTGTTAGATGATATTAGATGGTTGTTTGCAAGAAGTGGTATGGGGCACTTTTTAGAAATTAAAGAGCTTACATATAGGGATCTGACCCTAGAATTTCTTAGTACACTCCATGTTGAGGTCACTTAAGGGCCTCAATGTCAACCCAGATATATATCGTTTTATTTACAGGGACAATTGTATAAACTAAACTTAGGTACCTTCGATAGTATTTTCGGTTTTCCACCTAGCATGGATTTATCGCACCACCAAGTCCCCGCGAATTCAACCTGAATGCATCTTTGGGTAAATTTTTGGGGAGTGTTAGTTACAGTATCAGTTCATCAAAATGCACACATATTACGAACCCCTGCATTAGAGTCACTCAGCTTATTTTGGCTTGTTCTTTGTTTGCTCGGTACGATAGTCTAAATGTCTTGTGACTTTCCGAGTTGCACTTTTTATCCTATAAGATTGATGGTGATCAGCTTGATCTGGGTTCATTTTTAGCTAGACAATTACATAGGGCTACTATTAGTACTAAAGGTAGGATAGCCATTGGTGGGATTGTAACTACTATTGCTAGATTCTTGGGAGTTGAGCCCAACCCTGAGGATAGAGTTTCTGAGTCTGAGCTACTTGATCAAGCTGCTTTTGAGATTATGAACTTTTGTAAAGTTGAAGTTAGCCATTTTTGTTGGATTTACCCTGGGGGCCAGCTTTTACCACTTCCTAATGTCGATCGCACCACCCTTTTTCACCGAGGCAACCTTATTGGGTACCTGGTGATAAGGACGTTGTTCGACCCACACCCCATCATCCATCCCCTCACTCTTATTAAGCCGAACTTAGTTCTTCCTCTTGACCAAACCCTCTTGACTATTCTGATATTCAAGACACCCTTCGGTCCATTCAAGAGGAGCAAGATTCCCTCCAAGCATTTGTTGCTTCTGAGATCGCCGCTCTTCGGGACTTTGTCTAGGAGTGCCACAATAAGCTTCATGGGTTGTTTGCTTCCCAGGCCTAATATTTTTAAGACTATAGGGCATGTCTAGATACTTGTGAGATTGGCATATCTCCTGTGGCCAACCATCCGATCCTACACCACCACCTCCTTTCTGATTGCTCTGTGCTATTCCCCTTCCCTTTTTCTATTCTACGCCTGCATTGAGAGCAATGTGTGATTCAAGCATGGGGAAGTTAGTCATTATATTTGGCATCTAATGTATGTTTCTATTTTAGTGTGATTGTGCTTTACGTATGTTTTTAGTGGTAGCTTTTGTAGTTTTTGCTTTTAGTATTTAGTTTTGTTTAGTAGTGCATTTAGTTTTGTTTTTATTCTAGGTTGTGTTTTAGTTTCTTTATTTTATCAGTTTCTTTTCATGTTTGGTTTGCATTGTTTGTGGGAGCATACATGAAAAAATGAAAAAAATTTAACAAAATTATGAAAAAAAATCATCCGATTATGATCTTTATAGATTTGGTGGATTTCTATGGTTTAGATCGATCCTTTGATTCGCTCGAATTGTGCATAATGTTTGCGAATGAGTTTTTGAAATGATCTCCATGTTTTGACCACATGTTGAATACGAGTTGATTTACCCCATGAGTCTTTACATGATTTTTGGCATATGTTTACTAGTGAGCTAGTTTCAGCCTTAGTAGATGTCCTGTGAGATTTTGAGCTTTTAGAGGCTATTCATCATATTTAGTCTCATATTTTCTTTTATGTATGACTTTTCCTTGACGTCATTTCTCTAGAACTTGCTTTGATTCTAATTCAAGATCACATTTGGCATGTGCATTTAGACAATATGATTAAGGCAATTTTTCTTTGATTTGTTAAAACCCACAGTCAAATAGCCACCTTTGTTGTGTATTGTATCACATGCCAGCCCCTTTAAGCCTATATCTGTTTTTCTTGATTTAAACCTCCTATTATAGCCCATGGCCAAATAGTTATCTTACCTTTAAGCCAAGACTAGAGGAGTGTTTCATTCTTATGTATCATAGGGCTCTAGTAAGGTGGATTGTTGTCTTTTAGTGAATTTTGTCGGTTTAGTGCAGGGATGTGAGATCTTGATAAATTCCTTATTTATTGTGCAAAGTTTGGAGAAGAGTTGTAATTTAAAGTTTATTATGGATCTCCTCTTGGTTATCCTTCAAGGAAAAAAAAAGAAAGAAAAATAAAAAAACCAAAATAAAAAAATGAAAAAAAAAAACTAAAGCAATTAAAAAAAAAAACAAAGAGGGAAGAAAAGAATTGAAAGAAAGTGCTAGCCTTGTTACAATTATGAGTTATTTGTGATTTTCAGCTCTGTCACTCTTCAATTTGGGATTTATCTTGTTGATGAATTGGTATGGTTTCAGAAGGATGAAGCATGATGCATTGGAATTGTTTTGCTCTTAGTCTTTGACTTCTAGCTCCTCATTTCCAAAATGTTTGTTCCCCTCTTACCTTTACCCATAGCCCCGTTATATCACTATGAAAGTCCTCATGACTGTCTAGGGTGTTTGCATTTTAGTGATACGAATTTGAGAATCTTATCAAGCCTATAGTAGATTTGAATCTAAGAAATGAGAATTGAGAGAACCTTCACTATTATTAAACACATAAGTGATGAGGGCCATATACCTATAATGAGGTTCTACCGACCTTGCTAGCCTTACTTGTTTTATAGGCTGGAATGATTATATTTGACGATTTGGGGGAGATTGATTTAAGCTTGACATTGTGGTCTATAAAAAGGTTTTCAAAAATTTCATTCCTTAATCTATTTATTAATGATTTTTACAGCTTTTTAGGCTACCTTTGGATCAGCTTTGCCATTTGAATATCACTTATGTCTATCTTGAGGAAGTTGTGTAGATTTTTAGTTATTTTTTAGCATATTGCTTGAGGACAAGCAATAGTTTAAGCATTGGGGAGTTTGATAAGTGTTTAATATGTACATCATTTTAAGTCTATTTTGTGTCAATTTTTAGGAGAATTATGTGCTTATTGTTATATTTACACTCCTATTCTCGATTTATACTTGGGTATAGTTATTTGATGTGATTTTAAGGATTTTAAGGCTTCTTGCACTGCATTTGACCATAAATAGATGTATTTTGACCTCCCCCATGGACACAAATGAGTTGCTACATCTGTGGTGCAAGAAAAGAGCAGAAATCTGGTTCCAGCCCAGACTACGGTCGGATTATCATGCACCCCGCGGACCGTGGTGAGCCTGTAACTACCGCCTCTTCATCTTCCTTCGACTGTGTGGCTGAGATCGGGCGAACTCTCCTATAAATAGCCTCGTTCTGCAGTAGTAGAAAGGTATCCCCTTGAGTATTCCTTGCATAAAAAAGCTTAGATTAGTGTTTTACTTTAGTTTTCTTTCCTTCTCAATTTTGTTGTTCTGTAGTTTGATTTTTAGTTTTGGTGAGAAATCTTGAGTGTATGAGGTTGGTTTTTGAGGCGGTTTGAATACTTGAAGGCCATCTCAGTCAAGCCTTTCCCTCAGATTTTGCTGAATTGTTGGTTAGTTTTGTTTAGTTCTTAATCATGTCTGAGTAGTTTTCTTTTGTCTAGGGATCTAGTAGTTTATGTAAGTATTGTTGGATTATGTTTTAATTTATAGAATTGTGCTTATTTTCATGATTGGCTTGATTTCGTTTATCAAGTGTTTGATATGTTATGAGTGAATTTCTGGCCAAAGTTTGCTTGCTTATTTGAAACAAATGAATGAAAACTGAAAGATGACATTTAGATGTTGGATTGCGTTGAGTCATCTCGAAAAAGAGATTTGTATGTTAGGAGGACTAGCGAGTAATCGAATATATATTTAACTTGAATTAAGGAAAATTAGTTTGAAAGAATGACTTTTCCTTAATTAAGGAAAATTTGATTGATTTTAAAAGAATAGATTAAATTTCTGGATAGATTACAATTCCTCGAGATTTACCTATTAGAGAAAAGCACATGTTATTCATTTTGATCCAATACTCTTTTATAAGTACGAATTCCTAGACATATTTTCTCTTTGATTGGTTCAGAATAGTGAATTAGAAATAGTTAAATCAAAACTAATTGAATTAGAATTTTACTTAGCACATTCTGATGGACAAGACTTAGTATGTTACATTAGTATCTAAGGAATGATATCTTTATCTATACTATGGCTACCCGTGCACTTGCGGTGTTAGTAGTTAGTCTTAGTAACCAAGTTTTTGGCACCGTTACCAGGAACTAAATTATTAAGTATTGAGATAGTCTTGCAAAAGTGACTAAGTATTTTGTTGTCTTTTATTTTTATTTTCTTTTCTTGTTTAATTGCGATGGTAGTGTCGGTAAAAGTGCTTGCAGGAATTTTTCGTAGTGTATGCAAAGCCCGATCTCGTACGAACCCGATCCTGACATTGAGGGGATTTTCTATTTAAGGAGGAAAAGGTAAAGGATTGAAGAACAAATGTGCGCGGCAAGAAGGAATTTAAACATGGCAGGATGAGAAGGTGATTAAAGGTGGACTCTTCGAGATTTCGTTACTCTGAGAGTCCAAGAGATCGCCTCAAGCATCGCTCGCGCTGCTGTAGATGCCAATAATTTCAAGCTCAAACTGGCACTCATTTTGATGGTGCAGTAATCCCAGCTCGACGAAACTCCTTTGAAAGATCCGAATCTACACCTCTCGGTCTTTTTAGAGATGTGCAACACATTGAAGCTCAATGGAGCCTCCAGTGATGCGATTCACCTGACCTTATTTCCTTTTTCATTGAGGGATAAGGCAAGGGCTTGGTTACACTCCTTGCCATCTGGATGTATTACCACCTGGGATGAGTTGATAAGAGCCTTCCTCACCAAGTTTTTCCCTCCAAGCCAAATAGTAAGCCGAAGGAATTAGATCATCAACTTTATATAAAAAAAGATGATGAGATGCTTTATGAAGCTTGGGAGCATTTTAAAGATCTGCTGTGTTTGTGCACCCATCATGGTGTTCAATATTGGATGATTATCCAAACCTTTTATAATGGTGTGACCTGTAAGGTCCACTATTGATGCGGTGGCAGGAGGAATTCTGATGAGTAAGACTGAGGATGAAGCCTATAATCTGATCGAGGAGATGGCACTAAACAACTTTTAATGGTCCATTGAACGTGGCCAACCTAAGCGGGTCGGAGGTAAGTTTGAAGTTGATGCACTTACTTTACTTTCTACTAAAATAGATGCCATCAATCAAACGCCGCACCGCATAAATGTTAATGCTATGAATTCTAATGCTCCTTCACCTTGTGGAATTTGTGGTTCTGTTGAGCATGTGACTTCAAAATGTCAAGTTAGGAGTTCTTTTTCCCAAGACCCTAATGAAGCTAATTATGTTCAAAATTTCAACCCAAGACCGACCAATGACTGTTACTCTAATACATATAATCTGAGTTGGAAGAATAACCCAAATTATTCTTATAGGTCTAATTGAAACTCATCAAATGTGCCCCTTTTGAATGCTAGACCAACCCTAAATTTTCAAAGACCCTTATTCCCTTCTCAAATGCCCCAAAAGTCTAATTTAGAGATAATGATGGAAAGCATGCTTATGGTACAACAAAAATAGGATGAGTATATTAAGCAAATGGCCTCAAAGGTTGATGTGCTTACAACTCATAATAGGATGTTAGAAGCTCAAATTACCCAAAAAGCTAGTTTCTCGTCTACAACCCCAGACTGACTTCCTCGCAAGCCCAAACCCAATCCTCGTGAGCACTGTTACTGTGTTACCATGAAGGAAGAAGAAGAGGATTTAACTAACCCTGAGGATTCACCAATAGATGAGGGCAGGGAAATAATCCTAGCTGAAAATGAGGAGAGAAATAATGATGGCAAGAGTCCCACATTCAAAGAGAATGGCATTGTTGACATCCCCATCCTTTTTCCCCCTAAGCTCCCTAACCGAGGTAGTTTTTATATTCCATGCATTGTAGGAAAGGTAGAAATTGAGAGAGGTCTATGCTATCTAAGTGCTACTATCAGCATAATACCCTATTCTATGTTTCATAAGCTTCACCTAGGACCATTACTAGCCGCACCTTTTTCACTATAGTTGGCTGATGTTCTGTGGCGCAACCTATAGGTAAATTAGAAAATGTGCCAATCAATATAGGAGACATTTGGATGTTGGAGGAGTTTATCATAGTTAATATCCCTGAGACCGACGATGCTGGATATATATCATTTTATTTGCAGGGCCAATTGTATAAACTGAACTTGGGTGCCTTCAATAGTATTTTCGATTTTCCATCTAGTATAGATTTATTGCACCGCTAAGTCCCCCACGAATTCAACCCGAATGCGCTTTTGGGTAAACTTTTGGGGAGTGTTAGGTACAGTACCAGTTCATGAAAATGCACACATATTAGGAACCCTTGCATTAGAGTTGCCTAATATATTTTAGCTTGTTCTTTGTTTGCTTGGTACGATAGTCTAAACGTCCCGTGACTTTCTGAGCTGTATTTTTTATCATGTAAGATTGATGGTGATCAGCTTAATCTAGGTTCATTTTTAGCTGGATAATTACATAGTGCTACTACTAGCAGTAAAGGTAGGATGGCCATTGGAGGGATTGTAACTACTATTGCTAGATTCTTAGGAGTTGAGCCCAACCATGAGGATAGAGTTTCTGGGTCTGAGCAGCTTGATCAAGCTGCTTTTGGGATTACGAACTTTTGTAAAGTTGAGCCTGGCTGTTTTTGTTAGATTTACCCTGAGGACGGGCTTTTACTGCTTCCCAATGTCGATCGTACCACCCTTCTTTACTGAGGTAACCTTTATTGGGTACCTGGTGATGAGGAGGTTGTCCGACCTGCACCCCATCATCCATCTCCTCACTCTTATCAAGCCAAACTTAGTTCTTCCTCTCAACCACCCCCTCCTAACTATTCTGATATTCAAGATACTCTCAGGTCCATTCAAGAGGAGCAAGTTTCCCTCCAAGCATTTATTGCTTTTGAGACCGCCTGTAGCGTCGCGTTCTTTATTTTACATTAAGTTGACTGTCTTACCTTTTTATGTTATAAAATCGTATTTTTATTAAGTATACGAGTTAAATTAGTATTGATGTGCTTATGTGAGCAATAATTTCATTAAAAAGAATATTATTGATTCTATTATTATTATTATTAGTTTTGAAAATCCTTCGATGATTTTTACTAAGCGTTAGTAAGGATTATTATCGGGTACTGAATACGATTAGATTGTCCACCATAGAATTAGTTTTGTCGTTTATGAGTTGAACCTTGATGTATTTGGGAATGAGTAATCGACAAAAGGTCGTACTATCGATTTCGGTTTAGAGTTTGGGATACGAATTAGACTAGTGGTGTTAATTTGAGCGAGCTTGAGACAAAAAAAAAAATGGGACGAGGGGCATTTTTGTCAAATCCACGCCCAAACAAAAAGGGGGCTCCTTCTCCTTCCTCTGCCTCGTGACAGCCCCGAGCCTTATTCCCATCTATCTCTCTCTCTTTTTCTTCTTCTTCCCTCCACGGGACTCAAGCACCAGAAAACCCATCGGATTTTTGCCTCACCTAACTCAAAAATCCTCAGATTTCACCTACCCAATGTTAAACAAACCCACTGTTGCTAGTTCTAGGCAAAATCAGAGAGAGACCACCGTGTTTGTGGTCGATCTGGGTGGTGTTTCGAGGCACGAGTGTGTGCCCAAGCGTGTGCCCGAGCGTGGCCACACAATCCAACTTTTAGCTACTTCAGTTCCTCTATAAATTGGGAGTGAATTTGCCACTCCAAACATCAATCACAACCCTAATCAGTGAGTGAGCTCCAGCCAGATTTGGGGGTCCGAATTGCATGGGTTAGGCGCGGGTTGGGGTCTGTTCATACGTCAGAGAGCAAGGGTTAAGGAATTAGAGTTTTCCAACACTCAAGGTTGAGCCCAAAGCCCTTTTGAAGGGATCCTTAGCTTGTATTCGAGATAGGTGTTTGTCGCCTTCTAAATTATTGGTAATTTCAAAACGAATTTAATTGATTCTAGTTGTTGCATGTTTAAATCTAGGTTAGTAAGCTATATTTAAGGAATTCTGAGCCAAGTTGAGTAAACATGGTGATAACACTGATTTTAGGATAATTGCATGTTGATTTGAGGCATGGTTGTATGAGCTGACTAGTTTGAAGATTTTTAGAATAAACAGAATGTTGCCATGGGACTGTTGTAGCATCGGTTTGTCATACTTAAACTCTGTTTTGGAGGCTAAGGATGTTAACCGGGTGATTTGAGGTATTCGTAGGGTAGGCTGATTTTTGTTTAAATGTTGGTGTTAAATCAAAATGGTTATGCTTAAATTCCATTTATGGTGACTCGTATGAATGATGTGTTTATTTATGATGGTTTCATATACTGTTGAATCGTTTATGGTACTATTGAATTGACCTTGGTAGCTGGTTGGTTCGAGGTGGAACTATTAAGAGATTCGAGGCTCTTGTGATCGACGTTGTGTGAGGAGGGAGTCTAGGTTGTGATTGACGGCAATCGTGTGGATTGCAAGGCCATGGGTGGCTTATTGGGCATATTCTACCAAGTTGAGTTATGAAGAGTTTGATTGTGCTATTTATGAACGCCTTCCCTCTTGAAAATTGTTAAATGATGCTATGTGAATGATTTGCAAACTTAGTAAGCTTTAAAAGGGTTGCTAAAAATATGTTTTCACAAGTTCGAATGTTTCTAAAGGTTCACCAGTTGCCTGTTAGTTTCTTAAGATGTTTGTAGCCTAAAAAGATCCTAAATCGTTAAACTACTCAGTGCATGATCCAACTGAATAATCAATAGGTTTAGGAAGTTAGAAAGCAAACCAGTAGCGAGTTTGAAAATGTTTTGGGCTTTGGTTTCTTTACGTCTCCTTCTTTGAGTTTAAAAAGGATTAAAACGAAGTGAAAAAGGGCAACTGAAGGAGTTTTGTTACGAAACTTAGTTTGAGTTATATACAAGCTAAGTACTTTAAGTTTCAAACGAGTTTTGAATTGCGAGGTAGCAAATTCATTAGGATTTTAAAAGGTTTTCAAGTTAAAAATGAAAGAACCATAAACCAGTAGTAGGGTTTTGCCAAATAAGCATATATATGAATAAATATGCAGATGTATATGTGTAAGTAATTATGTTTATGCTTATGTGTATGTGGAGGAGCTACTCTAGAAACTTCAAGCTTAAGTCTGAGACCCAGGGATATTGGCTTAGTTCTTGCCTAGCATTATATGAGTTACGTTAAGATGATCTAGGGATAGTGGCTTAGTATCCTGCCTGGCATAACATAAGCTATGTTAAGATGATCCAATCCTGCCTGGCATAACATAAGCTATGTTAAGATGATCCAGCGATGGTGGCTTACCATCCCACCTAGTTTAACATAAGCTATGTTAAGATGACTCAGGGATGGTGGTTTGAATCCCGCCTGAAGTCTAACTATGTAAGTTGTGTCTCAGCATAGTATGATGTTTGTCTGGATAGGCGTATGTTACCACTCGAGTTTGGCCAACTCGGGATGGCAGTACCAAAGTACCTCTAAGAGTCTAGTCTCCTCACTCATGTGATTAAATTATTATGTATGTTTCTTTTAATAAAGGATGATCTTACGCCAAGGGTATTTTCCTAATGAATAAGAAAAGCAGTTGGCATTTCACCATTTTAAGTATTTTTAAAAAAAGAAAGATTTTAGTGACTATTAAGAGGCCAGTTCAAATAAGATTTGAAAAGCTCATAAGGGTCATGAGAGGACCAATACGAAAGAGTTTTTTTTTTTTAAAAAAAAGCATGAGCCTCAAAAGGCTAAGTAAAGTGTTTTCAAGGAAAAGAAAGATTTGAATGAGATCTAAATGAGATTTTAAGTAAAGTGTGGCTTTTATCCTTATAATGCATCGAGCATTTAAGCTTTCAAGTGTACATATCATGTGAAAGAAAGTTCTATGCATAATCATTGTTGCTTGTTTATATGCCTAAATGCTTGTTAGTAGGGAAGTGTGGTCATTAAAGACTAGAAATGAGTTTGAGTGGCTTGTATGAAGTTTATAGGTGGTAACCCTTCCTTAGGGATTATGATTGCCTAATATGATAGTAATATGTAAATACATGATATGTGGGTTTCATTCGTATCATTGCCTGCAATTTTTTTGGTTTTAAGGAGTCGGGGAATAGTCACTGAGCATGCAGTTGCTCATCCCATTATTATTTTCCCTTTTCGCAGGTTTTCATTGTGACAGGTAGAAGTCAATTTACATATGCCAAGTGGAATATCCCCCTTCTTGAAAAGATGTCATGTGTGCTATATAGAAGTATACTCACGAATTAGCGATGTAATGTAATGTATCACTGAAGTTGTAAATGTATGTAAACAAAGCACTCTAGTTCATGCAATGCATATTATTTATGAGTCGCTCTGTATGGCCATGTGAGCCAACCATCTAATTAGCCAGTTGTCTTTTTGGCTGAAGTTAACTATGTTTTGGGATGTCAACCTCAACACTCCGGATGTGTGATCCGTCGAGTTGTATTTTTTATTTCTTTGTTTATTATTTAACTTTATTGTTTTGGTGTACTCCGGTTGAGTGGCCTGTAGAGTTGTGGACTCCGATGTATAGCCGTTGAGCTCATTTTAGAGTTCTATATGTTTCTATTCAATGTAGGGATTTATTGTAAGGCTTTTAGCCTGGGAAATTATCAGTTTTCAAGCGAAACTCTGTCTAGTTTGCCCTAGAATTTAAGTAGGATTTAAGAAAATGTTAACATCACTAGCCCTAGGCTTCGGGATGCTACAGATGGCATCAGAGCAAGGTCCTACATCCATAGGCCGTGACGTGAGTCTTGCATTTCGTATAATTATCCAGGAACGTGTCCATAATGATGTGATTTATGCCTGCTTTTATGTGCAAATGCGGGTTTTTTGTGAACGTTGGTGCGATCAGCTAGTTATGTGCGCCTTAACTGAGCTCATTAATTAAGTGAAAGAACCATTTGCTAGAATATAGGCTGAATGACTTGTGTTCTCTTGAATGATATAAGTGTTAGCTCAATAATGATTGTTTTATGTGTGCTCCTTGGTGATTTAAATCGAAAGTTTAAAGTGTGCTTGATTTGAATTCAGATGATTGAAAACCTTTTTCTAAGCTCACTCTTTACCCTTACTTACGGATTGCTCCTCGGGCCCTACAATAGAGAGAGCAGACGTGCTTAGAGATGGTAGAGAAGGGGCTCAAAATAGATAAGCTATTTTTCACTTTTGAAATTCAAAATTTTGAGATGTTAATGCCCTTCTGGCTGTCAAGTCAAGTTTTACTTTACATCGAAAGATTAGCTTTCCTTTAGTGATGATGAGTGAGATTCGGTTCACAAGTACGTGTCTGTATGTATGTCAGAATGTTGCTTGTAAATGTGTACATGCTAAGATGTGTACGTCATTGGAGTTGTTCCTAATGGATTAGGAAAGGAATGATTGGAGATTTGTTACTATGCTTGATAATCCTACTAAATGATACCTTCCTCTTGTATATGAGTGAACTGTTAAGTACATGAGCTTCTTGGAGCCTGCTCTGAGCCTATATGGGATGCAGTTGAGTTGGACGCATGGTCTAATATGTGTGGCTTATTGCGTGGTATGATTGTTGGGGTGTCACTTGCATTGCATGACTCCTATTACTTCCTGTTATGGCTTGAGTGGTCGGATGCGCATATATTGAATATAGAACCTAATGACTATTAGAATTTGCATTCGCGTGTGCTCACCGTTGCATATCTTATGTTTGCTAAGGATAACATGGTAGTACCTCGCATTTAGGGGCCAACCTCATCACACCCTTTAAACAATGTATGTGTAAAAAGTGCCAGGAACCTTCCCTATCATTGACCTGCTCTTGGACCATGTTCCCCAAACTGTTATGTGCTTAGTGATTGATGACCGCACGCATTACCCCACTAATAACGGCCCATATATATTGAAACATGGACTAACCCCGTGGATTATGCTTGATTTCAAAGTGCAATGTTGTTGCGATCTTGTGCTGTTCTTGTGTGATGTCGTTGTTCATGTAATGCTTGGTGATGCTGTATGATACTATGCATTGCCCTTTCTATTCTATGATGATGTAGAATTCCTAGTTGACTGACTTAAACCTAAAATGATTTGATTCCTTCATGCATTAGGGCAGATTTAGGGTAGCTGTGTACCCTGATTCGACCTTCATTAGTACCGTTAGTTGTCATGTATAGAAATGGTCCTTAGGTGTCAACTTATGTGCTTTGGTTTAAAATGGTTCTTGTTTAACCCTTGTTCTAACGTGGTTTTGAAAAGGGTATCCATGCCAACTCATTTGCCCTCTTCAATGCTATTTGTCCTCGGTGCCTAATTAGCGAGGAGGAGACTGGATATCATATGCTTTTTTTTTCCTTTTCGATTTCAACTAATGGTCAAACAAGATTTTGGATTTTAGAGCGAGTAGTGTTGATTGTGTCATGTGTGCGCACATCTTAGGCATGACTGAACGTAGCTTGGGAATTTCGGAGGCAAAATTCTTTTAAAGGGGGGAAGAATGTAACGCCCGCATTCTGTATTTTACGTTAAGCTGACTATCATGCCTTTTTACGTTATAAAATTGTATTGTTATTAACTATATGAGTTAAATTAGTATTGATGTGCTTATGTGAGCAATAATTTTATTAAAAAGAATATTATTGATTTTATTATTATTATTATTATTATTATTATTATTATTATTATTATTATTATTAGTTCTGAAAATCCTTCGATGATTTTTACTAAGCGTTAGTAAGGATTATTATCGGGCACTAAATGGAGTAGGAACTCGAACACGATTAGATTGTAGACCATAAAATTAGTTTTGTCATTTATTAAGTCTAACCTTGATGTATTTGGGAACGAGTAATCGACGAAAGGTTACACTATAGATTTAGGTTTAAAGTTCGGGGTACGAATTGCACTAGCGGTGTTAATTTAAGCTAGCTCGAGACAAAAAGAAAAATGGGATGAGGGGAATTTTTATCAAATCCATGCCCAAACAAAAATGGGGCTCCTTCTCCTTCCTCTGCCTCATGATAGCCCCGAGCCCCATTCTCCCCCTCTCTTCTTCTTCTTCTTCTCTCCACGGGACTCAAGCACTAGAAAACCTACTGAATTTTTGCCTCACCCAACTGAGAAATCCTCAGATTTTATCTACCCAACGTTAAACAAACCCACCGTTGCTAGTTCTGGGCAAAATCAGAGAGAGACCACCGCATTTGTGGTCGATCTAGGCGGCATTTTGAGGCACCAAGTGTATGCCCGAGCATGGCCTCACAATCCAGTTTTTAGCTACTTCAGTTCCTCTATAAATTGGGAGTCAATTTGTTACACCGAACACCCATCACAACCCTAAGTCAGTGAGTGAGCTCTTATCAGATTTGGGGGTCTGAATTGCGTGGGTTAGGCACGGTTTGGGGTCTGTTCGTACGTCAAAGAGCAAAGGTCAAGGAATTAGAGTTTTTCCTGCACTCAAGGTTGAGCCCAAAGCCCTTTTGAATGGCTTCTTTGTTTGGATTCGAGTTGGGTGTTTCTCGCCTCCTAAACCATTAGTAATTTTAAAATGAATTTAACTGATTCTAGTTGTTGCATGTTTGAATCTGGGTTAGTAAGCTATATTTGAAGAATTTTAAGCCAAATTGAGTAAATATGGTGATAACACTGATTTTGGGATAATTACATGTTGATTTGATGCATGGTTGTATGAACTGGTTAGTTTGAAGATTTTTAGAATAAACAGAATGTTGTCATAGGACTGTTGTAGCATCAGTTTGTCATACTTAAATTCTGTTTTGGAGGTTAAGGATGCTAACTGGGTAATTTGAGGTATTCATAGGGTTAGCTGATTTCTGTTAAAATATCGGTACTAAATCAGAATGGTTATGCTTAAATTCCATTTATGGTAGCTCGTATGAATGTTGTGTTTGTTAATGATGGTTTCATATAATGTTGAATCGTTTATGGTACTATTAAACTGAGTTCGGTAATTGGTTGGTTCGAGGTCGAACTATTAACAGATTTGAGACTCTTATGGTCGATATTATGTGAGGAGGGAGTTGGGTTGTGATTGATCGCAATCGTGTGGATAGTGAGGCCATGTGTGGCTTATTGGGCATATTCTGCCAAGTTGAGTTATGAAGTGTTTGAATGTGCTATTTGTGAACCCTTCCATCTTGAAAATTGTTAAATGATGCTATGTGAATGATAAGAGGCTAGCAAAAATGGAAGTTTACCTCAGGTGTGCTGTGTGATAGATGGGTGCCCCTTGGATTGAAAGACAGAGTCTATCGTATGCTAGCTAGACCGACTGTTCTTTGTGGATCGGAATGTTGGCCTCTAAAAAAGACACAGGTTCAAAGGTTGATGGTGGCAGAGATGAGGAGGATTAGGTATATATGTGGTTATACGAGATTAGATAGGATTAGGAATGGTGAAATCATGGACTTAGCTAAAGTAGCTCCCATCGAAGATAAGATGAGAGAAACAAGACTACGATGGTTTGAGGAGGAATATGGATGCTCTAGTAAGGAGATGTGAGATGATCAACATCCCCGGAGGCAAAAGAGGGAGGGGCCGACCAAAGAAGAGTTTGGACGAGATGATTAGAGAGGACTTGAAAGTTGCCAGTTTAACGGAGGACCTGACTCAGGATAGGAGGCTGTGGCGGGATAGGATTAAGATTTTAGATCGCAGAGAGTTGACCCCGTAGTTGGCTTTTGGTTGCAGTGGCAGCATGCGGGCAGTGGTCTTTTTCGTACTTTGTGTTTGTTTACAGGTAGTACTTTCGTTGGACAACAGGCACCGTTTGCTTACCCCTAGTTGTTAAAGTATATTACCTTCCTCTGATTTTCTATTCTTATGTTACAAAGCTCTAGCAACTTGTCTTTTTAATTTATTGTAGTCATTTCTTACTATGTGTCCTTAATTTTCCCATTAAATGTTTTTTTTACAAAATGTTGCGTCTTTAAAATTTTTTCACAAATTCCTTTTTGTGGGTCTCTTGGAATCAGCCTCTCTACAGGTAAGATTGTCGGTAAGGGTAAGGTTGCCTATAGCTGGATCTCCCCAGACCCCACGAAAGTGGGATCCACATTAGGAGGTGATGGTGTTGTTGTTGTATGCTATGTGAATGATTTGTAAACTTAGTAATCTTTAAAAGGGTCGCTAAAAGCATGTTTTCACAAATCCGAATGTTTCTAAAGGTTCACCAGTTGCCTGTTAGTTTCTTAAGATATTTGTAGCCTAAAAAGATCCTAAATCGTCGAACTACTCAGTGAACGATCCAACTAAATAGTCGATAGGGTTAGGAAGTTAAAAAGCAAATTAGTAACGAGTTTGAAAATGTTTTGGGGCTTTGGTTTGTTTGTGTCTCCTTTGAGTTTAAAAATGATTGAAACGAAGTGAAAAAGGGCAACTGAAGGAGTTTTATTACAAAACTTAGTTTGAGTTATATGCTGGCTAAGTACTTTAAGTTTCGAATGAGTGTCGAATTATGAATTAGCAAATTCATTATGATTTTAAAAGGTTTTCAAGTTGAAAATGAAAGAAGCATAAACCAATAGTAGGGTTATGGGCTATTTTACCAATATGCATATATATGAATAAGTATAAGTATGCATATGTGTAAGTAACTATCTTTATACTTATGTGTATGTAGAGAAGCTACTTTAGAAATTTCAAGGTTAAGTCTAAGACCCACGGATGGTGGCTTAGTTCCTGCCCGGCATAGTATGAGTTACGTTAAGATGATCCAGGAATGGTGGCTTAATATCCCGCCTGGTATAACATAAGCTACATTAAGATGATCCAGAGATAGT
This sequence comes from Carnegiea gigantea, assembly GCA_029747015.1. Lineage (NCBI taxonomy): Eukaryota > Viridiplantae > Streptophyta > Magnoliopsida > Caryophyllales > Cactaceae > Carnegiea > Carnegiea gigantea. The sequence continues at coordinate 20,292 of JAKOGI010003481.1, read as the reverse complement.
GGCTTATTATCCTGCCTGGCTTAACATTAGCTATGTTAAGATGAATCATGGATGGTGGTTTGAATCCCGCCTGAAGTCTAAGTATGTAAGTTATGTCTTAGCACAGTGTGATGTCTATTCGAATAGGCGTATGTTGCCGCTCGAGTTTAGCCGACTCGGGATGGCAGTACCAAAGTGCCTCTAAGAGTCTAGTCTCCTCACTTATGTGATTAAATTATTATGTATGTTTCTTTTAGTAAACGATGATTTTGCGCCAAGGGTATTTTCCTAATGAATAAGAAAAGCAGTTAGCATGTTGCCATTTTCAGTATTTCAGGAAAAAGAAAGATTTTAAGGGCCATTACTAGGCCATTAGTAAGATTTGAAAAGCTCATAAGGGTCAGAGGACCAATACGAAAGAGATTTTTTTTTAAAAGAACATGAGCCTCAAGAGGCTAAGTAAAGTGTTTTCAGGGAAAATAAAGATTTGGATGAGATCTGAATGAGATTTTAAGTAAAGTGTGGCTTTTATCCTTGTAATGCATCGAGCATTTAAGCTTTCAAATGTACATATCATGTGAAAGAAAGTTCCGTGCATAATCCTTGTTGCTTGTTTATGTGCCTAAGTGCTTATTAGTAGGGAAGTTTGGTCATTAAGGGCTTAGAAACGAGTTTGAGTGGCTAGTATGAAGTTTATATGCAGTAATCTTTCCTTGGGGACTATGATTGTCTAATATGATAGTAATATATAAATGCATGATATGTGGCTAGTTCATGTAATGCATACTGTTTATAAGCCGCTCTGCATGGCCATGTGAGCCAACCATCTAATTAGCCAGTTGTCTTTTGGCTGAAGTTAACTATGTTTTGGGATATAAACCCCAAAACTCCGAATGTGTGATCCATCGAGTTGTATCTTTTATTTCCTTCTTTATTATTGAACTTTATTGTTTTGGTGTACTCCGAGCGAGTGGCCCGTAGAGTTGTGGACTCTGGCGTGTAGCCATTGAGCTTGTTTTAGAGTTCTATATGTTTCTATTCAATGCAGGGATTTATTGTAAGGCTTTTAGCCTAGGAAATGGTCAATTTTTAGGAAAAACTCTGTTCGTTTTGCGTTAGAATTTAAGTAGGATTTAAGAAAACGTTAACATCACCCGCCCGAGGGTTAGGGGTGTTACAACGATGCTCTTCGAGACTTTGTCCAAGAGTGCCACGATGAGCTTTGTGGGTTGCTTGCTTCCAAGACTCAATATTTTCATGACTATAAAGCATATCTAGAGACCTGGTGAGATTGGCATATCTCCTATGGCCAACCACCCCATCCTCCACCTCCACCTCCTTTCTGATTGCTCTGTGCTACTCCCTTTTCCTTTTTATATTCTGCACCCACATTGAGGGCAATGTGTGATTGAAGCATTGGGGAGTTAGTTATTATATTTGGCGTCTGATGCCTATTTCTGTTTTGGTGTGATCGTACTTCGTATATGTTTTTATTAGTAGTTTTTATAGTTATTGATTTTACTATTTAGTTTTGTTTAGTTGTTGATTATATTTAGTTTTGATGATAACAAATCCAAGAGTAACATATTTGTCTAAGTGATGTTATTCCAAACAAGCTCTCCAAACAGGGCCTAATACACCGTTGTTCCTACACAGCTGTTTGTGATATTTTATTAACCTGGTGGCTAAATGTTGAGAACAAGTCTTAGGAACAGGTTCCGAGCTTCAGTGACACAAGATCAGCAAACAACACATATGGTTTAAGTCTTGAGGAACATTCAGCTACACAAGATCACCCAAGGAATCAAGGTGACCAAGGTGTTTTGGAGCAGCATATTCACTCTTGACAAGACAACTAATTCTTACAAGGAATCTTGGTTAATTTAGTTTTTATCTTGTAGACTCTTGTTAATATGCCAATCTTGAAAGTATCATTTTTAGCACTCTTGAAAACGGTTTTCGAAAAGTTGCTTTGGGACACCATTTCCAAACAATCCTGCAAACAGGGTGCCTAGGGTGTTCTTAAAAACTACAGCAGCTACATCAGTCTTATCTGGAAATTTGCTTCGGTTGGCTGCCAGATATAAAAAGATTTGTTTTGAATTTGAAAAAAAAAAAATAATTGCAAAACCGTTTTTGCTAAAGATTTCTCTTGAAAGATTCTTATCCCTTATTTTTAGGTCTTGATTGAATTTGAGATAAATCAAGATTTTATTCTTTTCAAGCTAGATTACTCGGCCAAGATATTTTAAGAAAATCTTCTCTCCTCTCTTAGCCGTTGGAAATCTTTGGTGAATCTTCTAAGCGACTAAAAATAGAGGATTTTTCCTATCTTTTGAAAAGAATAGCCGTTGGGTTGTGCGTTTAAATATTGAAATTCTCTCTCCCATTTGACAATCCGGTTTTTACAAAGAAGTAAGAGATTCTTAGAGCTGAATTTCAAAGAGAAAAACCGTGAGAAGATTGTGCTTAACTGAGCTTTCAATTTCTTGGCATAATAGGACTTCATTGTACCTTACATCTGCTTAAGTCAGAAGCACCCCAGTAAGATGTTTTGTACCCCTGTTCTCAGAACAGAAAGTGAGTGAGTGTGTCCTCAGTTGTGTGGACTTTGGACGTGTCCTATCTGGTGAGATTGGACGTGGTGTAACCTGTCTTAAGGAAGAAGGTTACGTGGGTTACAAGTTGTAACAAGGAGTGTTGCTTTTGTAACGTTTTTAGCCCGTTAGTGAAGTGGTTAAATCCTACACGAGGTAGGTCGTGGTTTTTCACACCTCAGTTGGCTAGAGGTGTTTTCCATGTAAAAATTGTGTGTGCTTTATTTCTGCATTTATTACTTTGAATTTCGCTACTGAATCAATTGAGAACAACCGCTACAAACAAGGCGTAAGGTTGTTTGTGATTTACAAACAATCTCTGCAATCAAGTGCTACGGTTGTTTGTCAGTTATTAGGCGAAAATCGACCACCACAATTCACCCCCTCTTGTGGTTGTGTACTCTTGGAATTCAACAAGTGGTATCAGAGCGGGTTCTCTCAAAAGGGCTAACACCTTGAGAGATTCTGAAGATGAGTACACCACAAGGAATCCTTGAAGGGCAATCCATTACTCGTCCACCCTATTTCAACGGCCAACATTATAGTTGGTGGAAGAATAGGATGGAGAACTATATTCAGGCAGAAGATTATGAATTATGGATGCTCATCAAGAACGGGCCCCTTGTTCCCACCAAGGTGCTTGAAGATGGTAAGAAGGTTCCTAAGGAACCCATAGAGTTTGATGGTGAAGACTATAAGAAAATGGAAAAGAATGCCAAGGCCAAGAAGCTATTATATTTTGGCCTAGGTCCAGATGAATATACACGTATCTCGGAGTGTGAGTCAGCTCAGGAGATATGGAATGCCCTCCAAGTAGCTCATAAAGGAACAAGTCAAGTCAAACAATCACGTATTGAGCTACTTATGAGGCAATATGAGTTGTTTGATATGGGTGATCGTGAGAACGTGATGGATATGTACACACGCTTCACCCACATAACAAATGAGCTAAAATCCCTGGGAAAATCCTTCACCACAGAAGAGCTGGTGAGGAAGATTCTAAGAATTTTGCCTCGGTCTTGGGAAGCGAAGGTGACAGCCATCCAAGAAGCTAAAGACATGAACAAGATCACCCTCGATGAGTTGATTGGCAATCTTCAAACCTATGAACTCAGAAAGAATTCACAACAAAAAGAGGAGCAGAAGAAGGATCGTGGGCTTGCCTTGAAAGCACAAGAGGATGATGACTCTGACCTTGAGGATGAAGAGATGGCCTTAATGACAAGAAAGTTCAAGAAATTCTTCAAAAAGGTCAAAGAAAACAGCAAAAGAAAAGACTTCAGTAAGTCCAGAAATACCCCCCGAGAACAGTTCACAGGGTGTTTAAAGTGTGGCAAACCAGATCACATTGTGAAGAGCTGTCCACTACTTTGAGAAAAGCAAGAGCAAGAACACCCTAGGAAACAAGGTAGAAAATAAGCTGCAAGCAGTTCTGGGAGACGATTCTCGAAGGCTATGCTTGCTGCCTGTGGAGATTCCTCTGAGGATGAAGGTGAGTCTGAAACTGATGAAGGTGCTGTAGCTCTCATGGTACAAAGTGACACGGATTCAGATGATGAATCAACAAACAGTCTTACTGATCTCAAGAACAAGGTACGTGGTCTCAATAAAGCAACTCTCGAAGAACTTTTGTATACCTTGATGGATACTTGTGCTGAATTGAAACGAGATGTCCGAGACCTAGAACTAGAAAATGAGATCCTTAAAAATGAAAAACTGGGCTTACATGAAAATATTAATACGCTCAAAGAAAACCTCTTTATAAAAGAAGGAGATTATTCTCGAATGGAGGAAAAAACTCTTTGAGGTGGAAGGAATGGTTGAGTCCTTGCTCAGGGAGAACAAGGGTTTGCATGCTAATATAGAAAAACTGGAAACCGAGCTTATCACAACCAAGCGCTGGAACAAGTCCTCATAAGCCCTTGATTGGTTAAACACTCACCACAGTCGAAACAAAAAGGGACTTGGATATAAGCCTAAACGAACAGTTTACCCAATTCATAGAAAGTATGTGGGATTACTTGAAAATATTGTTTGCTTTCATTGTGGTAAAACTGGTCACTATCGATATTCATGTCCTCTGAAAAGGTATGTCATTGAAAAAAATGAAAGGTATGTGAAACAAATCTGGATTAGAAAAGATGAGCTTTACTTGTCTAAAAGAATGGGACCCAAGTGGATCTGGGTTCCCAAAACTAACCTGTGATTTGTTTTGCAGGCTGAAGTGAGAGAGAACAACCCCACAAACAACCCAGCAAACAGGGTAAGAAACACCCTGTCAAACAGATCAGAAAACAACCTTGAAAACAGGCAGCTGTGGCATGTTGATAGTGGGTGTTCGCGGCATATGACTGGAGAAAAATCAAACTTTCTCTCACTTACAGCTTCAACCGGTGCGAGCGTGGCTTTTGGCAACGGCAAGTCTGGGACAATTGTCGGTGTAGCTAGCATTGGTAAAACTCTCTCCCACTCAATTGATAATGTGCACTTAGTTGATGGTTTAAAGCATAATTTACTAAGTGTGTCCCAACTGTGTGACAAGAACAACCTAGTGGTGTTCTCACGAACATATTGCTTGGTTGTCAATGTCAACACAGGAGATGTCATATTAAGGGGGAAGCGACACAAAAATGTTTACAAAGTATGTATTTCCACTCGTCCCCAAAACAACCTGACTTGTTTGAGTGCTGTGAATGATGACATAATGCTCTAGCACAAGAGACTAGGTCATGCAAGCCTTACTCTTTTAAACAAACTTGTTTCAAAAGACCTGGTTATTAGACTACCTTTCATCAAATTTAATGATGACAAGGTATGTGAACCTTGTGCAAAAGGCAAACAAGTTAGATCTTCTTTTAAATCGAAAAAATGTGTAAGCACTACCCGACCTCTAGAATTATTACACATTGATTTATGTGGTCCCATGAGGATAACTAGTAGAGGTGGGAAAAAGTATGTGCTTGTTGTAGTGGATGATTACTCTCGATTTACTTGGACCTTGTTTTTGGCATCCAAAGATGAAACCTTTGAGAATTTTATTGCCTTTCTCAAAAAGGTTGAAAAGAGAGTAGGACACTCTTTAATTAGCTTGAGATCTGATCATGGAACTGAGTTTGAAAATGCAAGTTTTATCAACTATTGTAATGAACATGGTGTTGATCATAACTTCTCAGCTCCAAGAACACCCCAACAAAATGGGGTGGTTGAGCGCAAAAATCGCACCCTGGAAGACATGACCAGAACAATGCTTATTGCTAGTGGTCTTCCTAGGTATTTCTGGGCAGAAACATTGAACACCTCATGTTACATTATAAATAGATGCATGATCAGACCCATTTTGAACAAAACTCCTTATGAACTTTTCAAGGGCAGAAAACCCAATATTACGCACCTAAGAACATTTGGTTGTAGGTGTTTTGTGCATAATAATGGGAAGGATGCCTTAGGAAAGTTTGACCCTAGGAGTGATGAGGCAATATTTCTTGGCTATTCTTCTCACAGCAAGGCATACAAAGTCTTTAACCAAAGGACCTTGTGTGTTGAGAAAAGTGTGCATGTGCTTTTTAATGAATCTAACTTGTAGAGTGAGAATGATGCACAGGAAGATGACCTTGAATTAGGTCTTGATCGAAAAGAAGTGTTGCTCCAAGATAAACGAGGTAAGAACACCATGGAGAAAACAACTCCTGAAGGTGTTCCTCAGAACAGCAGGCAAGGTGAACACCAAACAGGGGGAAACACCGTTGAACCCTGTTCGGGACCATGTTCTTCAGGAACAGGCTTACAAACAGGTGCAGAAACAGGCTCAGGAGATGATCGTAAGCTTGATATTACGACTAGAGTAGAGCATGGGTCTGTGGATCCTCTTACTCCACGACCATGGAAGTACCATAGTTCGCACCCCCTTGATCAAATTCTGTCTGATATTAACAGTGGAGTGCAAACTAGGTCTAAGCTTAAGAATTTCTGTGCTTTCTATGCTTTTCTCTCTAATATTGAGCCAAAGAGTGTGAATGAAGCTCTTGCAGATTCAGATTGGGTCACGGCAATGCAAGAAGAGCTCCATCAATTTGAAAGAAACAAAGTATGGCACCTTGTACCTAAACCTGCAGAGAGAACAATCATTGGAACCAAGTGGGTGTTCCGAAACAAACTGGATGAGTCAGGAACAGTCACTAGGAACAAGGCACGCTGGTTGTTCAAGGGTATAATCAAGAAGAAGGGATCGATTATGAAGAAACCTTTGCACCAGTTGCTAGAATTGAGGCTATTCGAATCTTAATAGCCTTTGCAGCTCATATGGAAATCAAGCTATATCAAATGGATGTGAAAAGTGCATTCCTCAATGGATACCTTAAAGAAGAGGTGTATGTCAAACAACCCCCTGGTTTTGAAAACAGTGAATTTCCTAACCATGTTTTCAAACTTGACAAAGCTCTTTATGGCCTAAAACAAGCTCCTAGAGCTTGGTACGAACGGTTGTCAAGTTTTTTAATTGAAAATGATTTTAGAAGAGGCAAGGTAGACAATACCTTGTTTCTAAAATCTAAGGGGGAACATTTATTGATTGTCCAAATATATGTTGATGACATTATATTTGGTGCAACTCATCATGATTTATGCAATGAATTTTCAAATATGATGAGGAGTGAGTTTGAGATGAGCATGATGGGTGAGCTTAACTTTTTCTTAGGCTTACAAATCAAGCAAACTCCAAACGGCACCATGATCCATCAACAAAAGTATATCAAGGAGCTACTTAAGCGTTTTGGGATGGAGTTGGCCAAACCCGTAGACACTCCTATTTCTCCTTCAACCAGGTTGGTTATGGATAATGGGAGTCCCTCAATTGAGGAGAAACTCTATAGGGGCATGATTGGGTCACTCCTATACCTAACCGCTAGTAGACCAGATATTGTTTTTAGTGTTGGTTTATGTGCCCGTTTTCAGTCTAATCCTAAGGAAACTCATCTTAAGGCTGTGAAACGGATACTAAGATATTTGAAACATACACCCAATTTAGCCTTATGGTATCCTAGAGGTTGCAATTTTGATCTTGTTGGATATGCTGATGCTGACTATGCTGGATTCCTAGTTGATAGAAAGAGTACCTCAGGTATGGCTCACTTTCTTGGACCTTGTTTGGTATCTTGGGCTACCAAGAAGCAACATTCTGTTGCCATGTCCACAGCAGAAGCTGAATATGTTGCAGCAGCTTCATGTTGTGCTCAACTGTTGTGGATAAGACAACAGCTTAAGGACTTTTATGTTGGCACTGGATGCATTCCTATTTTTTGTGATAACACAAGTGCAATTAACATTGCCAAAAATCCATGTCAACATAAAAGAACAAAGCATATTGACATTCGACATCATTTCTTGAGAGATAATGTTAAAAAGGGTTTAACCTCTATGAATTTTTGCACAACGGAAAATCAAATTGCTGATATATTCACTAAGGCACTAGCTAGAGATCAATTTGAGAGAAATAGACTGGAACTAGGGTTGGTGAGAACACCCTGAGATACCTGTTTCCAGAACATGAACTGGGTTTGGTAAGATCAACCTTTACACCCTGTTCTCTCCCCCTATTTGCAAATCTTATTAACAACGGATGTGATTGCATACACTCGAATTGCGTGCATTTTGTCTCTACTTATCCACTTAGTGCAGCATAAGGGGATGTACTGGAGCCGCCTTAATACCATTAAGTCCAATCAAGATCAGACGGCAAAGAACAGGCATAACGAAGAGAACAGGTACGCCCCTTGGTTGCTCGATGTGTTTTCTTTCCTTCCCAAGGCACAAGCTTTTAATGCTCACACCCGTTGCAAACCGAGAAATCTTCTAAAGATTTTGGGTGCTCTCTCTCTCTCTCTCTCTCTCTTTATATGCCCTGTTCTCAGTTCTGCCGTTCATCTCGCACACAAGCAAAACCTGAAAACCCTGCAAAAACCTTAAACCCTAATCTCTCTCTTCTAGCAACAATGGCTCCCAACAACTCCTCTCAATCAAAAGCCCTCGTTCTTGCGTCCTCAATCCCTGCTCCCCCTCGCCCAATCCTGTACAAGCCTTTCAAATTCCTGAAAAGCTTGTCCCTACAATCAGTGGGAATGGGGATGGATGATATTCCCTTCGAGTGTGGAAGGGAATTGGTGTTCCTTGTAGGGACAATTGCTTGTCCCATTAAAGTCAAGTCAGAGGGTACACTATCAGGGTCTTAAGACCAACTCTTGGAAACTCCTGAAGGGTTTAATTTTGAGCCCTGTTCTTCTGGGTTGTTTCCTGACACAGCGACAGAAACAGGGGCTGCCTTTGTCGAAGGGGTGTATGTGGAGGATCTGAATGTCGACTCCCAAGGGAAGTCGAATGAGACATCAGAGGAGAGTTTAGAGCAGGATTCTCTCCCTGAGGCTGAAACCCCCACTCCGGTTGCTCAAACTGGAGAGAAAAGGAAAAGGGTGAAAATAGTGGCCAGGCGTAACAGAACGCCAAGAACAAGGCCACAACCAAGGTCTCAGCCCTCTCAAACTCCCTCCTCTCCACAATGCTCCAAGCCTTCTCGCAAATCTGCGAGAATAGCTTTTCAATCCTCTCACTGTCTCTCCAAACCCTCTGCTCCTATCATCAAGGAGATTTCCTCCTCTTCTACCGAAGGGTTCTCGAGTTCTGACTCTGAGAACACCACCTTCAAACAGGGGACACCGGTGTTCTCCGAGTCCTCTGAAGAACAAGCGCCTCCAAAATCAACCACTAAACCTGCTGTGAAGCCCTCTCCTGCAAAAACACCCCTCAAGCGAAAGCCCAGAACAGCCCCCCTACCAGAAGCTACCACCTCTGTTCCTGCCCCCAAACGCCCAAAGCAGTTCACTCCCTCTCCTATGTCTGACAAACATGCGCAGTTGCTTAAGCGCAATGTCGTCAGGGGGAAGGTAGTGAATGTAAGCTTTTTCGAGGAACAGGGTCTGGGGGTGTTCCTGACCAAGTTGCGCGCTCAAGGCTGGCTCGACTTGTTTGCAAACACCCAGTTGGGGTGTTCTGTGCCTGAGTTGGCTGAGTTTTACGCCAACTGCAGTGTCACCGAAGGGGTGGTGACTAGTTTTGTGAATGGGCAACGCATTAAGGTTGATGCGCCCACACTTGGGAAAATTTTGGGAGTACCCTCCCAAGGCTTTGACGTGTATGTGAGGGAAGACAAAACAGCTCTAGAAACAGCCAGGCTCCTAGAGGTGTCCCAACGCCTCAGTCAAAAACAGGGCCTGAGAACACCCCTCTCTGTCAAGAAGGGTGAAATGACCTCCCTGCACCAACTATTGTTTATGTTCACTATCAAGAACATAATTCCGCGAGGTCAAGGGCGAAACTCAACTGATGCCCTCGATCAATGCCTGGTGGACTTACTGGATCGGGAGGAACCAATCAACCTCCCTGCAATCATGATTCGCCACATAGGGCGAATTGCGAACACCACCCGGGCCCATGATCTTGGATATGGGTTTCTGCTGACAAGGGTGTTTGAGCACCTTGGGATAGTGCTCACACGGCGAGTGGAGGCCCAAGTCGTTGATGAGATTGGGATTGACACTCTGCTCGGGTGTGGCTATGAGGTTGGCGAAGGGTCAGTCTCCAAACAGGGTCGTCGACCACCTCGACCACCTGTTTCTGGGCAACCTTCCGTCAAACTTGAGGCTGTTTTTGAGAACAATGCTCGCCTCAAGGATGAGCTCTCAGCTGTCAAGGCTGCTCTTGCTGCGGAGCAAGCCCTCTCCGCCAAACGCCATGAGGAATTGCTTACCCTTCTCTCCACTCTTGCCCCCAGCATTCCTCCTCTGCAAACGAGACCACCCCCTGCAACCTGATTCTCTAGGCTGTTCTCTTGTCTCCTCCCATCTTCGTTTTTGGCATTGTACTGTTTTTAATGCAATATCTCCTTAAGGATGCTTCTTGCACCTTATGCTCTATATTTCTTTTCTTGCATTCATACTGTTGTTTATGCTTTTTAATGATGCCAAAAGAGGGAATAAGACCATATAAATAAAACCATATGACGTGCTCTATGACCTAGCACCTAGAGGATCCCTATCAGCATTAAACGTTGTTAAGCTCTTTAATTTTGTCAATATGGTCACTTGGTTTGTCATCATCAAAAAGGGGGAATTTGTTGATTATATTTAGTTTTGATGATAACAAATCCAAGAGTAACATATTTGTCTAGGTGATGTTGTTCCAAACAAGCTCTCCAAACAGGGCCTAATACACCGTTGTTCCTCCACAGCTGTTTGTGATATTTTATTAACCTGGTGGCTAAATGTTGAGAAAAAGTCTTAGAAACAGGTTCCGAGCTTCAGTGACACAAGATCAGCAAATAACACATATGGTTTAAGTCTTGAGGAACATTCAGCTACACAAGATCACCCAAGGAATCAAGGTGACCAAGGTGTTTTGGAGCAGCATATTCACTCTTGACAAGACAACTAATTCTTACAAGGAGTCTTGGTTAATTTAGTTTTTATCTTTTAGACTCTTGTTAATATGCCAATCTTGAAAGTATCATTTTTAGCACTTCTTGAAAACGGTTTTCGAAAAGTTGCTTTGGGACACCATTTCCAAACAACCCTGCAAACAGGGTGCCTAGGGTGTTCTCAAAAACTACAGCAGCTACATCAGTCTTATCTGGAAATTTGCTTCGGTTGGCTGCCAGATCTAAAAAGATTTGTTTTGAATTTGAAAAAAAAAAAATTGCAAAACTGTTTTTGCTAAAGATTTCTCTTGAAAGATTCTTATCCCTTATTTTTAGGTCTTGATTAAATTTGGGATAAATCAAGATTTTATTCTTTTCAAGCTAGATTACTCGGCCAAGATATTTTAAGAAAATCTTCTCTCCTCTCTTAGCCGTTGGAAATCTTTGGTGAATCTTCTAAGCGACTAAAAATAGAGGATTTTCCCTATCTTTTGAAAAGAATAGCCGTTGGGTTGTGCGTTTAAATATTGAAATTCTCTCTCCCATTTGACAATCGGTTTTTACAAAGAAGTAAGAGATTTTTAGAGCTGAATTTCAAAGAGAAAAACCGTGAGAAGATTGTGCTTAACTGAGCTTTCAATTTCTTGGCATAATAGGACTTCATTGTATCTTACATCTGCTTAAGTCAGAAGCACCCTAGTAAGCTGTTTTGTACCCCTGTTCTCAGAACAGAAAGTGAGTGAGTGTGTCCTCAGTCGTGTGGACTTTGGACGTGTCCTATCTGGTGAGATTGGACGTGGTGTAACCTGTCTTAGGGAAGAAGGTTACGTGGGTTACAAGTTGTAACAAGGAGTGTTGCTTTTGTAACGTTTTCAGCCCGTTAGTGAAGTGGTTAAATCCTACACGAGGTAGGTCGTGGTTTTTCACACCTCAGTTGGGCTAGAGGTGTTTTCCACGTAAAAATTGTGTGTGCTTTATTTCCGCATTTATTACTTTGAATTTCACTACTGAATCAATTGAGAACAACCACTGCAAACAAGGCGTAAGGTTGTTTGTGATTTACAAACAATCTCTCCAATCAAGTGCTACGGTTGTTTGTCAGTTATTAGGCGAAAATCGACCACCACAATTCACCCCCCCTCTTGTGGCTGTGTACTCTTGGAATTCAACATTAGTATTGCATTTAGTTTTCTTTTTATTCTAGGTTGCATTTTAGTTTCTTTCTTTTATTAGTTTCTTTGTATTTTTAGTTTGCATTATTTGTAGGAGCATGCATTAAAAAAATGGAAAAAAAATAATAAAACTATGAAAAAATATTCATCCTGTGATGATCTTTATAGATTTGGTAGATTTCTATGGTTTAGATTGATCCTTTGATTTGCCTGAATTGTGCATAAAATTTTGCGAATGAGTTTTCGGAATGACCTCCATGTTTTGACCACATGTTGAATGCAAGTTGATTTACCCCATGAGTCTTTACATGATTTTTAGCATGTGTTTACTAGTGAGCTAGTTTTAACCTTAGTAGATGTCTCGTGAGATTTTGAGCTTTTAGAGGCTATTCATCATATTTAGTCTCATATTTTCTTTCATGTGTGACTCTTCCTTCATGTCAGTTCTCTAGAACTTGCTTTGATTCTCATTTAAGATCACATTTCGTATATGCATTTAGACGATATGATTGAGGCAATTTTTCTTTGATTTGTTAAAACTCACGGCCAAATAGCCACCTTTGTTGTGTATTGTATCCTATTA
>JAKOGI010003481.1:0-2500 GCA_029747015.1 Carnegiea gigantea | reverse complement strand
CTTAACTGCATTATATGAATGTTTGAAACGAACCAACAACACCTAAGATCGAAGCAGGCTAATTTGATTAGTTCATGTTTAAAAGTAACCCTTGAGTGGCAAGCATTCTTTAAATCGACGTAAATTGAGCTAGCTAATTCATGCTTAAGAGTACCCTTTGAAATGACCTGAGAACATTTTAAGCCAATGCATGTTTAGTTGGATGGTTATACTTTAAAAATGGCATGTTGGTTAGTTAGCTATGCGTTGAAATGACATGAACTTGGTATGCTTACCTTCTATTCGTAAGTTATGAACATAGGCTAAGTTTCATGTGTTGTGAGTTATTTCAGTTCGTTAAGTTCTTATTTCAAGTGAATGCAATATGTACATATATATTTATGCTTATGCATGCGGTAATGAGCGGTTGGATGGTTGCTGCTCACTCAGTAAGTTATACGTAGCTATTTCATAAGACATTTATGATAATATGTTACGATTACTAAATTAAAAATCGAGATGGTAGTTGGATGGTTTGAGATAGAACTATGAGTGGTTCGAGGTTCTTTGTGGTACGGTGCTTGTGAGGAGGGAGCCTGGGTTGTGAATTAACCGCAATCGTGTGGATTACGAGGCCATGTGTGGCTCATGTTGCCAAGTCGAATTATGAAGTGTTTGAATGTGTATATGTGAACCCTACCCTTTTTATGTCATTAAGTTTGATTACTTGCATAAGGGTGAGTTTTGAAAAAGAAGGATGTCATGTTTTGAAATGATAGTAGTCATAATTATTAGTGCATGATAACCTATTTTAACTAAAAGAATACAGTTTTGGAAATGAACCTGCTTGAACGGGGGAATCCCTGAAAGGTTTTACAAATGCGTGAGTTGCATGATAAAGGATTTCACTGTGAGAGGTAGCAAACTTATTAGTCGTTATGACCAGTTTAAATAGCTAAGATAAGTGCTTAGGGACAATAGATGGAAGTGAACCTACTTGAACGGGGGAATCCCTAGCCTAGGGAGTAATCTCTAGAGACCCTGAGGAGAGTTAAGGTCCAAAGTTAGTTGCCATCCCGGGAGTAAAAGCCTAGTATGAGTTAATCTCATAGGGATTGAGTGTAGATCTCTCCCAGCCAGTACTTTATGATGATCTTATGCCCAGAGTAGTTTTCTAATAAGTAAGAAAAGCAGTCGGCGTTTCGCCTTTTTAAGTATTTCAGAAAGAAAGTTTTTAAAGGTCATTATGAGACCAAAATGAAAGAGATCCTACGAAGAATATGAGCCTCAAGAGGCTAAGCAAAGTACTTTCAAGAAAAGAAGGAAAGCATTCTGTGCATGTTCTGTGCTTTTCTTATTAATAAAATGTGAATGAGATTTTAAGTAAGGCTAAGTGAAGTGTTTTCACAAAAATAAAGAAAGATGCTTGTGCATATCTTGTAATTCATATTCTAAGTGCAATATAAATGAAATTCCAAGTACAGCATGGTCATACCCTTGTAACGCATCTAGCATATGAGTTTGAATGTGTATGTTTATCTAATGAAAGTTCGTGGGATAATCTCTGCTTCATATGTTTAGCATCTCATATGAGTAAATTAGATAGATAAAGCATAAATCACGTATTATATCACATAATCCATGAAAGAAAGTTCCATGCTTAGCCTCATTGCTTGTTTAAGTGTTTGACTACCTATTAGTAAAGAAGTTTGGCCATTTAGAGACCTAGAGATATGTTTGAATGGTTAAGGTGAAGTTTATAGTTAGTGATATTTCCATAAGAACTTTGTGAATGCCTAATATGATAGTAAAGTATTAATACGTGATATGTGACTATTAAAGACATTATTGTCCACAACGGTTTTGGTTTTAAGGGGGTCAAGGGACACTCACTGAGCGTGTTGTAGCTCATGCCACTGCTCTTTCCCCCTTTTCCCCCAGGGTTTCTTTGTGACGGGAAGAAGTTGAGTCAGCTATGTCAAGATGGAGTCTATTCTCGCTTGCAAGATCTTATATGTACCTACTTACATCTTTAATGAAGTCATGTAAAGTATTCTTAGTTTATAAATATTTGTAAACAATTATTCTAGTTCATGTAATACATATGGTATGAAAGCCGTCTATATGGCCGCACGAGCCAACCATTTAATCAGTTAGATGTCTTTTTGGTCAAAATTAGTTACGTTTTGGGATGTAAATCCTAATACTCCGGCTGTGTGAACCGTTGAGTTGCATCCTTCATTTCGTCTTTATTAATGAACAATTTTGTTAGGTGTACTCTGAGTAAGTGGCTCGTTGAGTTATGAACCCCGTGTGTAGCCATTGATCTTCTTTTAAATGTTTTACGCTTCCGATGATTTGCAGGGGTTTGTTGCAAAGCTTTTAGCCTGGAAACGTTCAGTTTTTACGGGAAACTCTGTCCATTTTGCTCCAGAAATTTAAATAGAAAGTTAAAAAAACAAAACGCTTACAGCTCTAGGGGCTGGGGGTGCTACAATATATATATATATATATATATATA
>JAKOGI010003480.1:0-52358 GCA_029747015.1 Carnegiea gigantea | reverse complement strand
AGACCATGGTACGTTACCTAGGAGGGCTTGATCCTAGGATAGCTAACGTGGTTGAGTTGCAAGCTTATACCACCTTTGACGAAGTGTGTGTCCTAGCACACAAGGTGGAGCAACAAAGAAAGTCTAGAATGAATGTTCGTGATTCATTCAAGCCTTATTCTACACCAAATCGTGGGCAACCCTTAAACAAGGGGAGTACCACACCTCAGCCTAAATCATCTACCCCTTTCCCATATAATCCACAAAAAAACCAAGCTCCTCAAAGGCCACCACCATCAAACCCCCCACGTCCAAACCCATACCCTGTAAGCCAAAGGAGGTGTTACAAGTGCCAAGGCTTAGGACACATTGCTTCTGATTGTCCTAGTCGAAAGGTAGTCACCTTAGCTAAATGGGAAGCCATAGAGGGAGAATTTGCCGAGGAGAAAGAAGAGGAAAAGGCAGAAGATGCTGAGAGCGATCATGAAGATGATCAGGAGGAGTTTGTGGAAAACGCAGATGAAGGTGAGATGCTAGTAATTCGAAGGGAATTGAGCAATCAACGAGTTGCTAAGGATGAACAACGTGAGAACATCTTTCACTCACGATGTACAGTCCAAGGCAAAGTGTGCTCGTTAATCATCGATGGAGGAAGGTGTGCCAACGTTGTTTCATTGAATATGATTGAGAAACTGAACCTTCAGTCCACGGCACACCCACACCCATACAACATTCAATGGTTAAATCAAGGCAAGGGATTACAAGTTAACTCTCGTTGCTTGATTTCATTCTCTCTTGGTAAAAATTACCAAGATGAACTTTGGTGTGATATTATCCCCATGGATGCTTGTCACATTCTGTTAGGACGACCATGGATGTATGACAGAAAGGTTATGCATAATGGTTATCTTAATACTTATTCCTTTTCCAAAGATGGCAAGAAGATTACTCTGAATCCTATGTCACCATCCGAACTCCACAAAATGAAACCACAAAAAAGCCAAAATCAATCTGACTTGCTTTTGACATATGTTGAACCACTTTTAAAGGCCTCTCAACATGAGTTCAAAGCCTTGAAAGAGTGGATATTGCAAGTACAAGATAAGCCACAAACACCACTTCCATCCCATCCCATAGCCAAGGTCATATTGAATCAATTCAGTCACCTATTTCCAGAAGAGATTCCTTTGGGTTTACCCCCAAAGCGTGACATTCAACATCATATTGACCTTATCCCAGGATCCATTCTGCCTAATAAGCCAGCCTACAGGACAAATCCCAAGGAAACTCAAGAGATTCAACGACAAGTTGAAGAACTGATATTCAAGGGGGTGGTACGAGAATCCTTAAGTCCATGTGCTGTTCCTGCTCTTTTGGTTCCGAAGAAGGATGGTAGTATGAGGATGTGTGTCGACAGTAGGGCCATGAACAAAATTACTATCAAGTATAGGTACCCTATACCTAGGCTTGAAGATATGTTGGATGAATTACATGGCTCTAAGGGGTTTAGTAAGATTGATTTGAGGAGTGGATATTATCAAATTCGTATTAGGGAGGGCGATGAGTGGAAAACTGCTTTCAAGACTAAGGGCGGATTATATGAATGGTTAGTCATGCCTTTCGGTCTTTCTAATGCCCTTAGTACGTTTATGAGGTTAATGAATCAAGTATTTCGACCATACTTGGGCAAGTTCGTGGTTGTTTACTTCGATGATATATTGGTGTTCAGTAAGAATGAGTAAGAACATCAAGATCATTTAACTCAGGTGATGCTCGTTCTTGAAAAGGAGAAGTTATTCAGGAACCTAAAGAAGTGTACCTTCTTTACTCATGAAGTTACCTTCTTAGGTTATATTGTTTCTGAAGATGGTATTAAGGCGGATGAAAGCAAGATTGAGGCTATTCGAACTTAGCCTGTTCCTAAGAGCATTCATGACATTCGAAGCTTTCATGGCTTGGCCTCTTTCTATAGGAGGTTCATACGAAATTTCAGCACTATCTTAGCTCCTATGACCGAGATTCTTAAGGGTTCCTCATTCACTTGGAATCCTAAAGCCCAAGCAGCCTTTGAAGAAGTGAAAGAGACACTAACTCAAGCACCAGTTTTAGCCCTACCGTGTTTTGAGAAAGTCTTTGAAGTTGAATGCTATGCTTCTGGGGTTGGTATTGGAGGCATTCTTACTCAAGAAGGACGCCCTTTGGCCTTCTTCAGTGAGAAGTTATGTGATACCAGGAAGAGATATTCAACTTATGACAAGGAATTCTACGCCATCATTCAATGTCTAGAACATTGGAACCACTATTTGATTGCCAGTGAGTTTATTCTGCATTCAGATCACGAGGCTTTGAAGTATATTCAAGGCCAACACAAGTTAAACTCGCGCCATGCTAAATGGGTGGAATTCCTACAGTCCTTTCACTTTACTATCAAGCATAAGTCCGGCAAACTAAATCAAGGCGCCGATGCTCTATCACGGCGTTATCTATTGATGTTCCAATTAGATGCTTGTATCCTTGGATTTGAGCATCTAAAGGCGTTATATCAGAATGATGAAGATTTTGGGGTGTTATATTCTGAGTGTACTAAACATCCCAAAGGGGACTTCTTAATTCAAGAAGAGTTTCTCTTTAAAGGTGCTCGGTTATGTGTCCCCAAATGCAGCCCTCGTGAGTTGTTAATTCGAGAAGTCCATGCTGGATCTTTGGCTGGCCATTTTGGCGAAGACAAGACCCTAACTATGCTTAGGGAACATTATTATTGGCCAAGCATGGAGAAGGACGTTCAAGACATCATTAGAAGGTGCAGTACGTGTCAAATTGCGAAGAGTCATTCGCTTCCCCAGGGACTATACACGCCACTTCCTATTCCTACGTTGCCTTGGGTGGACGTTAGTATAGATTTCATACTTGGTTTACCAAAGACACAAAGGAATAAAGATTCTATCTTTGTGGTCGTGGATCGATTTTCGAAGATGGCTCATTTCATTTCCTGCAACAAGACTAATGATGCCACTCATATTGCTGAATTGTATTTCAAGGAGGTTATGAGACTTCATGGAATTCCTCGTTCCATTGTCTCAGATCGAGATACGAAGTTTTTAAGTCTCTTTTGGATTACTTTGTGGAAAAAGTTGGGTACCAAACTCAAGTACAGTACCACTTGTCATCCACAAACAGATGGGCAAACCGAGGTTACTAATCGAACCCTTGGTACTTTATTAAGGGTTCTGATTAAAAACCACATCAAAGATTGGGATCTGTTACTTCCACATGCTGAGTTTGCTTACAATAAGACTCCAAGCAAGGCTACTGGTCTATCTCCCTTTAAAGTGGTCTATGGAATTGATCCCCTAAGTCCACTTGATCTTGTACCACGACCATTAGATCAAAAGCCAAGTGCGGATGCCGCTACTAGAGTGGAAGAAATCCAGAAGTTACATGAGTTAGTAAAGGCCAAGATTGAGAAAACTACACTTTCATACACAGCCCAAGCTAACAAGCATAAAAGGGAGAAGCTTTTTAAGCCAGGTGATTTGGTTTGGATTCATCTTCGTAAAGAACGTTTTCCTTCCAAAAGGAAAACTAAATTGATGCCTAGAGCGGATGGTCCATTCGAGATTTTGGAGAAGATCAATAATAATGCTTACAAGGTAGAGTTACCAGGAGATTATGGAGTATCAGCTACGTTTAACGTTGCTGATTTAAGCCCTTATGAAGCAGATGGTTACCTTTCTGATTTGAGGACCAAATCTTCCCAACATGGGGAGAATGATGGAGGTCCATCCTCAAGGTCTAATAACGTTTCGTTGGTCCAAAATAATCAATAAATCAACTCCAAAGTCACGGCCATGAGTCACTTGATGGCAAACACACAAGGTGATACACCCGGGTTCTCATCCCGAATTTTACCCGGTTTTTGCTATCTTATTACATCGGCCTAAAGCATATTTTGGTGTCTGTTTTTTGGATGATTATCAAGTTCAGGATGTTAACTTTTAAGTCCAATTGGTTTCATATCATTTTGAATTCATTTGGTTACTTAAAACAGTTCATCTCTTGAACCTGTCCGGATTGCACTGCAAAATGCACGGTTTTGGTTTTTTGGTTTGTTCAGGGGGCAAATGACGTCCAAATGCTACGATTCCAAATGGAGGGTAAACTAGACATCTTGAGGTTTCCAACCATGTAAGAAACGTAGCAAATAGGCATCATTTGAGGTGTCAAACATGCGTTGCAAGTGGAGGCAGAAACTGGCTGCTTGACACCCGGTTGCTTAGCTTGATGGTTTTCCTCCTTCAAGGGGTTTGCTTAAGGTGGAAGGCTGCCAAGCAGGTCATTTTGAGCTGCTTGATCAAGCACCACTCAGCTACTTGAGAGAGAGACACGTGAAGCAAGTAAAACATCACCATTTTGCAAGCCCTCATTCGACCACTCAAGCATGACATGGCACACATGCATTCTTCAGTCCTTTTGAGGTGGCTAGCCATGCACTCTTACCTTCCTAGCTGGGAAAATGAGTCATCTACATTCCTTAATGCATAGGAAAGGTTTAGGAAAATAATTTAAGTGCTTTGTAAAATAAGCTTTCAGCTTTTGGTTTGTATTAGAGTAAACCGTGTGTTAGGAAGTGATTAGCAAGTTTAATGACTTTCCTCCCTTGGAAGGAAAGCTCATTTGTGTACTCTCAAGGTCATATAAAGCCTTGTATGTTCATTTTGAAGGAGGAGAGTTGAATTTTCAGTAGAGAGAAAAGACTTTGTGTCTTGTGATTTCCTAAACACTTAACTTGCTTATCCTTAATTGTGGCCGATTAAGGTGGTGATCAAGTGAGTCTTAATCTTTGGTTAGGTGGTGAATCTTATCCTAATCCAAGATTGAGGGCCCTAAGCTAAATGATTAGTGGTGTATCTTATCTAATAATCTAGCTTAGAACTATCCAAGTTTCATTAAACACTCTTGAAGTTCACAAACTAGTTCTTGGTTTCACTCCTCTCAAACCATGAATTACCTTTGTTCTTCTTAGTGTCTTTTTATCCTCCTTTACTTCCCTCACTTCCTTACTCCTTTGATTCCTCTTATCCACACAAAATCAAGCCTTGACATAGCTGATTGCATCGAACTTTCCAAAACCTTCAAAGCTATCACAAAACCGTGAAGAAGAGCTTTCCTAGGCAAGCTAGGCAGTGAATTGGCACGGTCACCCCGTGCCATCAAGCACGGCTGTGCCACTCCTGGCCGTGAGAAATTGCTTGATTTCTAGCTTCCTTCGACGTGAGTTAACTTGGGTTGCTTCCCTTCCCTTGGACTTACATCACTTACTTTGAGTTTTGGTAAAGGGGAACATCAAGACTTGGGATGAGTTGCTTTGCCATGCGGAATTTGCATTCAACTGCACTCCAAGCAAGGCCACGGGCCTCTCACCCTTCCAATTGTGTATGGGAGCAACCCACGGACCCCCCTTGACCTTGTTCCCACTCTAATCCCACCAAATTTAGTTGGGAGGCCGAGAAGAGAGCAAAGGAAATTCAAGAGCTCCATACCAAGGTGAGGGAAAAGATTGAAAAGTTCAATGAGCAAGGCAATTCTTATGCCAACAAGAAAAGGAGAGAAGCCCATTTTCAGCCCAGGGACCTAGTTTGGGTCCATTTGAGGAAAGAGAGGTTTCCAAGCAAGAGGAAATCCAAGCTAATGCCAAGATCGGATGGGCCCTTTGAAATCCTTGAGAAGATTGGCCCAAATGCCTACAAAGTAGACCTTCCCGGTGATTATGGGGTATCCGCCACCTTCAATGTGGCTGATTTGAGCCCATACTATGATGAAGATGAAGAGTTGCCGAGTTTGAGGTCAAACTCCAACCAAGCCGGGGAGAATGATGGGGACCATCAAGTACAAGCTCCAAGTATGCAACTACCAAGCCCACACGTCCATTTGAGCCCCAAGGAAGTCAAGAACATTCATGCCTTGGTCAAAAACACGTTGGAGCATGCGGACAGAACAGGGGCAGATTCAATCGAAAATTGGCTCGGTTTTGTGCACCTCTTGGAACTTGAAGGTGAGGGGATGATTGACTGCTTTGCCCCCTCTCTTTAATTTTAAGATGTTAGGAATCCAATAAAACAAGTTGCAAGGGATTTGGAGGTCATTTGGTCAGTCAAACAGCAAGTTGTTTCCAACCCTGCAGTCTAGGTGTCAATCCAGCACTGTCCGAATCAAGGAGAAGTTTGGACCACCAACTCAAGTCCATTCTTTCTGAAATTTTACAGCATGGAAGGGGACATAAATATTTATCAGGTCATGGGTTCAAATCCCATTCAAAGCACCCCCTTGTGTTGGTTTTATCCAGCTAAAAGGACAAGAAAAACACCCTCTTACCCGGTCCTTCACTAGCCGGTACAAGGGGCTGATTTTCCTTGGGTTTTTGCTTGCCCACTTGCTGAATGACTCATTTTGCTCCATTCTAGGATCCTTGTAAGCTTGACACCTCATTTAGGAGGCATCATAAGCCCTAATGAGGTAGATTAAGCTAGGTAGTGATGTGTTTAGCTAGCAATGGATGATTGGATGTGTTACTCTTCCCCACATATACTAAGCTTTGTTTTTGCTGCATGGGAAGGGTGGGGAACTCAGCCAAGCAAGGGTAAAACCATATTGGCCTTCATTTTGTAAGCAACTTTGAATGCATGAACTTGTGAGTTCTCAAAACTCTCTCCACAAAATTCCTAGTGTCATATCTTGAGCTTGGCAACTCAAGTGGGTCTCTAGGTCTCTTTCTCTCAACTAGAAGGTGATTAAATTCTATAACTGGTTGATACAAAGAGATTGCCCAAGTGTTCTCCAAGGGTGGCTCCTAGGATTATCTAAGGTCACTTGATTATCCAAACTCTTGAATTCTCATCTCCATTTTCGGTTCTCCTTCTTCATCACTTCGTGTTCTACTTTGAAGCAAGTTTGTGAGTTTGGTCTTGTCCTTGCAAGCTTCCATCAAAAACATTTTGCCGCGCAGTTTTGGACCAAAACTGGCAGGTTTGACAAAATGACTTAATCTCTTTGGTTGCTTTGGGTATGACTGAAAACTAATGCTTGGACCTAAAAGTACACATCTTGGGGATTCCAAAAAGTTGAAAATCTAAGACTTAAACCAAAATATATCCTAAGAAATAAAAAGAACAAAACTGTGTATATTCTGGTCCTGCTGGGCAGTTTGGATACCTTGGGTTTATTTGCTAATGTGAAAGGGTAAATGAAGTCCAAATTAGATGAAAGTTATTTTGGTGCAAAGCTGACTTCCTGAGCTTCAATCCCAATGAAAATTATTAGCCTTAAACCTTAAGGAGGTCTGAGTAATTAAGCACACAAAAATGGGTTAGCTGCAGGAATTAACCCATGCCCTGCAGTTTCAATACTTAAACAAAATTTGGGTGATTTATTCATCCTTTAAGCAGCATATTGAGATTACCCTTACTGATTTGATTTTCCAAATTAAAGGGCATGGAGGGATCTTCATCATCCTCCCCTTGTTTGAAAAAGATTTGACCTCAAATCGATTTAGGTAATCACTTCTACTTAGCTACCATCTGCCTCGATCAAAAGCTTTAATCAATACTACTCACCTTTGATAAGAAGCTTGTAATAAAGATTTATTACAAGTAAAAGGAACATTGGCGTGGTGGTGATGGGTTTTGTGGTGGTTAATGGGAATCAAAATCAAGGTAAACCCTTTACCTTGTTTAGAAATGGTGAAGGTGTTTAGGAGTCCATCTTCAACTCCCTTTTGACTACTCAAATCCCTTTTCAAAACTAGTATCTCTCCCTCATTAGCCTTTTCATCAATCTCCTCTAATTCCTCCTTCGGTTCTTCCACCAATTGCATCTTCTTTTTCTCCTCTCTCACGGCTTTCCTTTCTTCCAAGGTAAGGACCTTACTGTTTGGGCAATCCGTGGCTAAGTGTCCAAGCCCTTGGCACTTGAAACACCTCCTAAGTTGTGGGGGAAAGATCATTTGTGGGGTTGGTTTTTTTTATGTGGTGGAAGGGAATGAACCCGTGGGCTTAATGGAGATACTTTCTTTCATGGGCGTGTAAGTGGATGGGCAAAAGGAACCCTTCATCTTACTACTCAATTTCTTCCATGTTCTCACCTTCTCTTTTCCTTTCTTTTTTCGCTCAAACTTGTAATTATTCCACCACTGAAGTGTACAACCTCTCAATCTTGAAATAACCACTTTGAACTTCTGTTGGTCATTAAGGATACAACAAGTAAAAACTCGGCCCACCTTAGATAGCCAACCTGTGAACTCTTCCTTTTCGCCACGAAATTTTAGAATTGCAAAGCAAGCATATCCAATATCAATAAAAGCTAGTTCTCTCTCGAAGCTCATTGAAGATGGCATGAAGGACGAGGTCTAGGGGTCTTTGTGGGCTGATTTGAAATGTAAGTAGGCTGTTTGTGTTTAGATTTAATTTGGGAGCATGGGGTTCAGGCAAGGATCTGAACTTGCTCTGATACCAAATATGATGTACCTCCCGAGGGTCTATGCTAAAACTCAAATAAAGAGTGAAAGCTTAAAACCAAGAGAGAATACAATCAAAGAGAAACCAATGAAAGTGGGACGTAATATGCTGGTTGTGAGGCAGCAAACACGTGAGGTAGGAATGGAATTTAGAATCAAGGCTTCTAAATGGGAAAAGGAAAAGGAACTTGATGTATCTTCAAGGGATTAATTGCAAACTCAAACCAGGATTCAATGTAAACTGAAAACTAGCAAAGTGCACTTGAAACCCGTGAGGAATATCAAGGTAGATTGATGTATGTGTGCGTGGAAAGTGATCCAAATCAAACTCAAACTCAAAACAAACCAAAGTGAAAAGAGAAATGAAAGATGGATGAGATGGAAGAAGATCTTCACCACATAAGAAAAGGATAGAACAAGACCTTGTAATTGAGATAATTCTTCATGGAGCCACTCAATGACTTGATCTGGGGCTAATTCTCTTGTCTTAACCGAGGAATCACTCCAATGGAGAAGATAGAGAACCTAGAACACCACTTGAATTTGTCGCAATTCAAGATATAGAACTAACAATTTTAGATGCACTTTTGAGAAACACACTCAAAGTACTTGTATTGCTTTTGGAAATCTCATACAATCTGAATGACAAGCATCACATGCCCTTCCTCTTTTATAAGCTCAGCAAAAGACAACCAAAAGACTCAACAACTCCTAACAATTAAAACTAGCCAATGAAAAGACTAAGTAAAATGAAAAGACTCATCATAAAAGGGGTAGGGGATGTTACAAGGAATATTCTCGGATTTCTATCAGCTGATTATCTCCATCTAGAAGCCTCCAAAACGTGCACAATATCAGCCACACAAACACATGTAACCGAAGACTCTTCACTTTCCCAGAATTAATCCTTGCAGCTTCCTCAACTTCAACAGAGTATATCTTCCAGAATACTCGGCCAAAACACGCGTTCTTAGGCTTGCTAGAAAGCCCTGGAAGTCTATTTTCCAGACTGGGCTCATTTGCTGAATTTGGATAAGCGGTTTAAAAGTTATGGCCCAAACAATGCACCTATCTCAGACTGGACTGGATCAAAATAATGTACCTTTGAGTGATATTTTGCCCAATCAAATGACGTCCAAATTAAACAAACTTGGGCTTACTTTAAAGCTGAAATCTTAAGCTTCCAAAGCATATGGGCCCTCAAGTTGTGGGTCTACTTGAGCTTGCCCAAAAGTTGCCACAGAAATTTCCTTTCACAGGGACGAATCGGGCACTAATTCTTCCGGAAGGAATAAAACTTTTCTACAGAGTTTTGCCACGTCTTTGACTTCTTGAAGCTTGATTGGGTCTTCCTTGGGCTGGGCTTGATGGTCTTTGGGCCGTTCATGATGGTCTCCATCATAGATGGGTAGTTCTAAACTGATGTTTGGATACAGAAACACCACCAAACACTAGTTTAGGGCCCCTAACTTTAATTAGGACACAGAAAAACCATCTAATTAAGAGTTAAGAATTTACTTGAACACCACCTTAACCGGCCTAGCTAAGGATAAGCAAGCGAAGTGTTTGAATGCACGAATGCACGAAAGCCAAATGCTCTCAACTGGTTTTTGATTCAAAATCTGGTAATATTTTTTTTACAACGGCCATGTACTATGCTTAAATACAAGCTGGTAAGCACATAACCAAGTACCTACACACCTTAGAGCTTTCCTTACTAGGATGGAAAGGTGTTAATTACACTAATACAACCTGTTTAGAGCTAGTTAAGTACAAAGCAAGCTGAAGCTAATCTAAATACAGCTAAATCATAAAGTAAAGCAATACTAATGTTTATTAGATATTAATCAACTCATACTTAAGCTTAAACATGTTGAAAAGCTAGCTAGAATCCCATTGGCCAGCCGTAAAGTGAAGGTTCCTTTTTGTCTAGCCAATAGCAAGAGACAACTTCTTTTGCTGCTTGCTCCTTATTGGTCATCCTTACCAAGGTTGCAGCCATCATTGATGCCTAGGGATGTGTGCCAGGCTTTGAAGAGTGTGCCAATCAGCATTGGAAGGGAGGAAACCCTTTGGAGAAGGCAAAAACCAACCGTGCTGTTGAACTGGTTTGAGGACAGTTTCTGGCCGGTTTTTAGGACTAGGTTTAAGCTTATTAAAAGTGAGTATGATTTGGTTTTCAGGCCATGGGGGCTAATTTTGGGATGTGTATAAACCCCTCCAACAAATAAATCAAGGTTAAACCATGTTTAAGTAGGTTAACTCTACTAAAACATTTTACCGTGTAGTTTTGGACCAAAACTAGCAGGTTTGACAAAATGACTTAATCTCTTTGGTTGCTTTGGGTATGATTGAAAACTAATGCTTGGACCTGAAAGTACACATCTTGGGGATTCCAAAAAGGTGAAAATCTAAGACTTAAACCAAAATATATCGTAAGAAATAAAAAGAACAAAACTGTGTATATTTTGGTCCTGCTGGGCAGTTTGGATACCTTGGGTTTATTTGCTAATGTGAAAGGGTAAATGAAGTCCAAATTGGATGAAACTTATTTGGTGCAAAGCTGACTTCCTGAGCTTCAATGCCAATGAAAATTATTAGCCTTAAACCTTAAGGAGGTCTGAGTAATTAAGCACACAAAAATGGGTTAGCCGCTGGAATTAACCCATGCCCTGTAGTTTCAATACTTAAGCAAAATTTGGATGATTTATTCATCCTTTAAGAAGCATATTGAGATTAACCTTACTAATTTGATTTTCCAAATCAAGGGGCATGGAGGGATCTCCATCATCCTCCCCTTGTTTGAAAAAGATTTGACCTCAAATCGATTTAGGTAATCACTTCTTCTACTTGGCTACCATCTGCCTCGATCAAAAGGTTTAATCAACACTACTCACCTTTGGTAAGAAGCTTGTAATAAGGATTTATTACAAGTAAAAGGAACATTAGCGTGGTGGTGATGGGTTTTGTGGTGGTTAATGGGAATCAAAATCAAGGTAAACCCTTTACCTTGTCTAAAAATGGTGAAGGTGTTTAGGAGTCCATCTTCAACTCCCTTTTGACTACTCAAATCCCTTTCAAAACTAGTATCTCTCCCTCATTAGCCTTTTCATCAATCTCCTCTAACTCCTCCTTCGGTTCTTCCACCAATTGCATCTTCTTTTCCTCCTCTCTCACGGCTTTCCTTTCTTCCAAGGTAATGACCTTGCTGTTTGGGCAATCCGTTGCTAAGTGTCTAAGCCCTTAGCACTTGAAACACCTCCTAAGTTGTGGGGGAAAGATCATTTATGGGGTTGGTTTTTTTTTTGTGGGGTGGAAGGGAATGAACCCGTGGGCTTAATGGAGATACTTTCTTTCATGGGCGTGTAAGAGGATTGGTAAAAGGATACAAGTAAAAAACTCAGTCTACCTCAGATAGCCAACCTGTGAACTCTTCCTTTTCGCCATGAAATTTTGGAATTGCAAAGCAAGCATATCCAATATCAATAAAAGCTAGTTCTTTCTCCAAGCTCATTGAAGATGGCATAAAGGACGAGGTCTAGAGTTCTTTGTGGGCTGATTTGAAATGTAAGTAGGCTGTTTGTGTTTGGATTTAATTTGGGGGCATGGGGTTCAGGCAAGGATCTGAACTTGCTTTGATACCAAATATGATGTACCTCCCGAGGGTCTATGCTAAAACTCAAATTAAGAGTGAAAGCTTAAAACTAAGAGAGAATACAATCAAAGAGAAACCAATGAAAGTGGGACGTAATATGCTGGTTGTGAGGCAGCAAACACGTGAGGTAGGAATGGAATTTAGGATCAAGGATTCTAAATGGGAAAAGGAAAAGGAACTTGATGTATCTTCAAGGGATTAATTGCAAACTCAAACCAGAATTCAATGTAAACTAAAAACTAGCAAAGTGCTGATGTATCTCCCCTTGCACTTGTGAAGGACGTGAAGGGAGGAAAAAGTTGGGGTGTGAGGATGAGAAGAGGAGCAAGTTGATAGGACAAGTACCTTCAAGAGATAATCCAAGAGGAGCCACTC
Source organism: Carnegiea gigantea (assembly GCA_029747015.1). Lineage (NCBI taxonomy): Eukaryota > Viridiplantae > Streptophyta > Magnoliopsida > Caryophyllales > Cactaceae > Carnegiea > Carnegiea gigantea. The sequence continues at coordinate 39,840 of JAKOGI010003480.1, read as the reverse complement.
TTGTTGGACACTTGGGCAATCTCCTTAGATCAATTAGGATACAGAAACACCACCTAATTCTAGACACCACTTAAGTTGCCACACTTAAGATATAGAACTAGGAATTTGAGAGAGACAAAGTTCAAGTTGTATTCAAGTTGGCAAAAGACCCTTACAAAAGGAAGAGAGGGGGTATTTATAGGCCAACACCTCCCTTCACTCGGCCAAGGGGCTGCAAACAAGCTGAAAAGTGACTAAATGACTAAGCCTAGGCTAGTTTACAAGTACAAGTTGATTATACAAGTGATCTAGCCTAACCTTGACACCTCACTAGCTTAATTAATCTCAAGATTGAGGTGTCAAGCATCTAATAGTCTAAGTGCAGCAGCTTGGGGCCTTGAATCTGCCAAAGGGACAAGAGTACACTCCAAAATCAAGGTGACAGCTGGCCTCCCTCTTTAACCGGGTTAAAGGCATTTGCCTCCTTCTTTGGCTGGATAAAAGAAGCACAAGCTGGTCCCTTAGCTCAACTTTAGGGCCATGATTTGATAAACATTTAGATGCCTTTTCATGCCCTAAAGTTTTACAAAAGTTGAAGTTGAGTAGGTCAACCAATCGGACCCTTATTTTGGACTATGCTGGATTGCGCCCTGCAGTGCACTGTCTTTGGTTTTGGCTTAATTGACTGACCAAATGAACTCCAAATGCTTTGCAAAAGGTCTTGTTGGAAAGCTAAGATCTTAAGCTTCAAGGGGGTGGTGCGTGCAGGGAATTTCCCCTTCTACATTTTGCTCCAATAGAGAAACAAAACCGGGCCAGAAATGGTATGAACTGGGCAGTTCACTTTCTTCTTTGTGCACGTGATTTCTGACTAAGGCATGAACTTCTTTGACCTCCTTGGACTCCCTAGCAGGGGATGGATCATTGGTAATGGTTTTGGGAGGTTTGGTTGGATGGTCCCCATCATCCTCCCCAAGTGAGTTGGAGTTTAGCCTCAAACTTGGGATTTCTTCATTCTCTTCGAAGTATGGACTGAGGTCAGCCACATTGAAGGTGGCAGAGACCCCATACTCACCGGGCAAGTCGACCTTGTAGGCATTAGGTCCGACCTTCTCCAATATCTCAAAGGGACCATCTGATCTTGGCATGATTTTGGACTTGCGTTTGTTTGGAAACTTTTCCTTCCTCAAGTGGATCCACACTAAGTCCCCCGGTTGGAAATGGACCTCCCTCTTGCGCTTGTTGGCGTGATGCATGGCTTGGGCATTAGCTTTCTCAATCCTCTCCCGAACTTGAGCATGAAAGTCTTTGATCTCTTTGGCTCTTTTCTCGGCCTCCCAACTAAACTTGCTAGGTGTGGGAATGGGAGTGAGATCCAAGGGTGTTTTTGGATTGTATCCATAGACCACTTGGAAGGGAAAGAGGTGGGTGGCTTTGCTTGGTGCCCGATTGAAAGCAAACTCCACATGAGGTAAGAGTTCATCCCAAGCCTTGATGTTCTTCTTCACAAGTACCCTAAGCAAGGTTCCCAAAGTCTGGTTAGTCGCCTCAGTTTAGCCATCGGTTTGGGGGTGACAAGTGGTACTAAACTTGAGGTGTGTCCCCATCTTTCTCCAAAGTGTGAGCCAAAAATGACTAAGAAACTTAGTGTCCCTATCCAAAACCATGCTCTTGGGGATGCCATGAAGTCTCACAATCTCCTTGAAGTAGAGATTGGCGATGTGGGAGGCATCATGGGTGGTGTGACGAGGAACAAAGTGGGCCATTTTGGAGAATCGGTCCACCACCACTATGATGGAGTCCTTATTTCTTTGAGTGCGAGGCAAACCCGTGATGAAGTCCAAGCTAATGTCTTCCCATGGAGCTAAAGGTACGGGTAAGGGAGAGTGATGGAGTCCTACCTAGCCAAGACCTTGATCAAGATGTAACAAGTCCAAATCGTCCAAGAACAAGGTCCCAAACCAAGAAGATGGCTCACCTTTGGCAAGAAGTTGAAACTAGCACAAATGGGATAACCGGCCAGCATAAGCCCGGTTTTGTGCATCTGATTTCTTAAGCTACATTGTGGCTTAAGGCCAATATTTTTGCATTTTTGGAATCCTCAAGATGTTAGCTTTCAAGTCCAAGCATTGATTTCAAATCATGCCACAAGAGGATGGAGGATCAAAGGCATTTCCCCAACCGGCCAGATTTGGTCCAATTCTGCACGGTTGAAAGTTTAGGTGTGATTACCCTACTTAAACCTTGTTTAACCTTAATTTCTTGATTGGGGGGTTTTCTACACACCTTGAACTTCCCCCCCACAGTTAAAATCCAGATCATACCCACTTTTGCTTTGGTTAAACGTGGTCTGAAAACCGGGTACGAAACTGCCCTTGAACCCTGTTTGGTGTCACGGTTTTCTTTTACCTCCACCGGTGGGTTTCCTCCTCTTCAACTGAGTTGGCACGTCTTCCAAGGCTGGGCACACACCCCAAGGCGACAATCATCAGCTGCAACCTTGAAAAGAATGGCCAATGAGAAGGGAGAGACAAGGGAAGATGTTCCTTGCTTGCTATTGGCTAGCCGTAAAGGGGAAACCACTTTTCGGCTGAGCACATGGTCCTTTTGCTGCCTTTGAAGCTGATTGAGTTTAAGGACAACTTAATTATGTTGTAATATTCATTTGTCTTACTTTCTTTGATGGTTTAGGTGTATTTTGATTAGCCTTAAACATGCTTGTAACCGATTAGCTCTAACCGTGGCAATTAGAGCTAATTAACACCTTTCCTCCCTAGGAGGGTAAAGTGAGGTGCTTGCTAGCTTGCTTGCTGATTAGGAAATGTTGTGAGGCAAGTAACAAAAGGCAAGTCACGGCCATATGGAGAAGAACTTCAGTTTTTGTTGAATGAAAACCGTAGAGAGCATTTGAGGCTTTCTCTCCAAAACTCTTGCTTGCTTATCTTAGTTTAGGCCAAACTAAGTGGTGTTCAAGTGAGTCTTAACCTTGATTAAGTGGTGATTCTGTATCTTAATTAAGATTAAGGGCCCTAAACTCAAAGGTTGGTGGTGATTTCTGTATCCAATCCAAGGGTTTAGTCTCATCTCATCCCAGTTCATCCCACACGGTTCATTAGTGAAGTTGATTGTTTGATTGTTCAAGGTAATCACTTCCACTAATCGTGTTCATCAATTCCCCTCATTACTCCACTCTTTCTACTATCATTCACACCCATTTCCGCCATGTCCACTTCACCAAAAGGCTAGAAAACCAGCTATAGTTGAAAAGCTCTCAAACCGGGTAAAACTAGGCAATTCTAGTTTTTGGGGCAGCAATATAGCACGGTGTACCCGTGCCTCCTAGCACGGCCGTGCCACTTCAGTCCGTGAGCACTCTTGAGTTTTGGTCTTCTTTGGTATGAGGTTGGTGCGTGTATTCATACCCATTGACCTTTACACCATATTTGGTATCAGAGTTGTGTTTCATCTTGGCCTGGTATTGAATCCACGCATCCAAACATCCTTCTTCTCCATCTCTCAAACACTAGTCAGCTTTGGGGCTCTTGTGGGTGAATTTTGTGGGGCTTTTCATAGATGGGCTCTTGTAAGGAAGGAGATAAGCATTTCTCTCTCTTTTGGTTTGCATCGACTTTCTCAGCCATAGGAAAGGAACCATCAAACTTCTTAGGCCTCACTTTAGGATTTTGTGATGTAAAGTCATGGGTGTGGCCTTGGACAAAACACTTGTGGGTTTGTGGCTTATTATTTTGTGGCCAATGATGAAAGGGTTGAAAGCAAAGGGACTTATGAGGGGAGACTAATAAAGATAAGGAATGGGCGTCTCTTGTTACCTCTACTTTGTCTTCTTGATGAAAATATGTGGTGTTGTAAAGAGAGAGATGGAGTTCCTCTTTACAAGCTAGTTCTTCTTCCTCACAAAAAGAAGAAGGAGCCGGGGTTGCTCCTAACTCTTTAAAGTCTAAGAGCTCTTCATCACCATAGTCTTCAAAGTCTAAGAGTTCTTCATCACCATAGTCATCAAAGATAGGAGGTAGATCAAACCGATTTGAATCTTCCTCCTCTTCGTTTGCTTCTTCATCTTCATAGAAGACGATTTCCTTCAAGGGGAGCAAGTTAGGAATGCTAGAAGTCTGATGACTCTTTGGACTCCCCTTGTTGAAAAGGATTTCCACACATGAGGGCCTTGAGCCATTATTCTTAGGAAGTAGAGAAACATGTTTGAGCGTGTAAGTGGGTGGGCAAAAGGCACCCATCAACTTACGCCTGAACTTCTTCTAAGTTCCCACCTTCTCTTTTCCTTTCTTCCTTCTCTTAAACTTGTAATTCTTCCACCATTGAAGTGCACAGCCTCTCAATTTTGAAATAACCACCTTGAACTTCTCTTGGTCACTAAGGTTGCGACAATCAAAGGCTTGCTCTACCTTAGAAAACCAAATGTAAACTCATCATTTTGGCCATAAAATCTTGGGATTTTTAGGCTAATCAACTCAATGTCAATCAAGGCTAGCTCTTTCCGGAAGTTCCTCAATGAAGGCATGGTGGATTAAATGCAAGGGTTCTTTGTGGGAGGAATTGTGTGTTTTAGCACGGTTAGGTAGGGCACGGTCGTGCTCAAGGGCACAAGCAGGCCGTGCTGTTTTGCTGTGTTGAAGTGGCGAGAATGGGCAGTGGCACGGTCGTGCGCTTCAGCACGGTGTGGTCGTGCCGTTGTGCTGCCGAACGTAGGTGCAAACTACGAATGGTGAAGTTTTGGGCTGATTTTTGTGTTTGAGTTAATGGTATGTGTTTGGGGTTGGGAACTATGGCCTAGGAGAGTAGCCAATAGCTCTGATACCACTTGATGCACTTCTAAGACCTTGAAATGAAGATCAAAGAAGGGATCTTAAGTAGTGAGGTAAAAGAGAGAGAGAAGAAGAAAGGGGTTTGCAAGCAACAAAGAAACAAAAGATAAACTAAGCTCACTTGGATATAGATATCACCACCAAGTTCACTTAGAGCCCTCCTTAAGGATCAAAGAGATACAGATATCACCACTCCATTGATCTTCAAGGACTCTTGAACACCACACTAGGGAGCTAAGCTAGTGATAAGCAAGAGTAGAAGAGAAACAAGGGAGTTTAAACTCAACCAAATACATTCATTCAAAGTTGCCTTACATGCTGAGGTTCTTCCCATATTTATAAGCCTTAATAATCAGCAAACAACCGGCCAAAAGGACAAGGGGAAGGGGGGACCAAAAAGCAACAAGTACAAAAGCAAAAGTAAAAGCTACCAGTGCTTTTTTCAGAACTGCAGCACCAACTTCCAATGAGCATCACTTCCAAAATACTTGCCCAAATGGGTTCATTCCAAATATGAGAGAAAGCTCTAAAAGAGTCTGGTTTCTAGCAAGGCCTCTTGTAGCTTCAAATTCCCAGCCGTTTGAAAGTTACACCCTGAGAAAGGCAAGGATGTATCTGCTGTCATCAGACTGCATCTCTTGGGAACTTGCTTGCTTTTGAAACCCAACCAATGATTTGACTTCAAACTCTTTTGCTGGCCTTTCAGTACACTCCAAAAGGATTTCAAAAAGTGGGTTTGATAGTTCCACAGTTCATCTAATGATAGAGAAAATGGAGCTTCAAAATCGGGTACTGAAATGGCTGTTCTGGATAGTTTGCATAGCTTGACTTCAAGGGCGGAGTTGGATAGGCAAATGAAGTCCAAATGACTTGAAATTTGCTTTATTGGAAAGCTGACTTCGTAAACTTGAAACCCAAGGCAACAAAACGGCCTAAACCACCTTTATCCTAGGTGATTAGGGTCACCAAATTGCAGCACTTGCTGACCAGAATTGTTGGGCAATGGCCTTGATCTTTTATGAGTTTCCTCATGACTTGGGTGGCTTCTTGGACTTCCTTGGGGGTGGATTGCCTTTGAACTTGCTCACTCTCATTGCCTCCCATGGGTACATCATCCTCCCCTTGTTGGAAAGAATTTGCCCTCAAATTCTCGAGCTCTTGTGGGCGAATTTTGTGGGGCTTTTCATAGATGGGCTCTTGTAAGGAAGGAGATAAGCATTTCTCTCTCTTTTGGTTTGCATCGACTTTCTCAGCCATAGGAAAGAAACCACCAAACTTCTTAGGCCTCACTTTAGGATTTTGTGATGTAAAGTCATGGGTGAGGCCTTGGACAAAACACTTATGGGTTTGTGGCTTATTATTTTGTGGCCAATGATGAAAGGGTTGAAAGCGAAGGGACTCATGAGGAGAGACTAATAAAGATAAGGAATGGACGTCTCTTGTTACCTCTACTTTGTCTTCTTGATGAAAATATGTGGTGTTGCAAAGAGAGAGACGGAGTTCCTCTTTATAAGCTAGTTCTTCTTCCTCACAAAAAAATGAAGTGATGGAGGTCCATCCCCCAACATGATCCGTGACCATCAAGGGAACCCAAAAGGTCCAAACTTCACGTCCAAGATGCAAGAAATCAGCCTAAGGGAGCAAGGAAGCTATTTCCTCAAAACTGGAATTTAAGGCGTGCACAAGCCCGGTTTTGTGCACGTTATTTCTTAAACCTCCCAAGGCTAAAGTGGGGTTGCAGGAAGCCTAAGTTTAAGTTCAAGATGTGCTCTTTCCATCAAGACCTCTTGCAAGTAATTTGGAGTTCATTTGATACCTCAAAACTTCAAGCAAAGTCAATCACTATGTTCTGGCGCTAAACTGGACAGGACTGAAACAAGAGGCTGTTTGGTGGCCCATTTATCCTCTATTTGGGTTGAAACTTTTATGGCTTGAACGTACTTTAAAAATATTATCAAGTGACCATAAAAAACCTCAGCCAAATTACACTCAAGAGGAGCTATTAACCACCAAAACAAGGGAAGAAATACCATTTTAACCGGTCCAAGCCAGCCGGGTACAAGAGAGAGTGGTGAGGTGTTTTTGTTGCTCTAACCCATGCTTAGCCACTTGCAAGAGTCATAATGAAGGGTACTTAGCTGCCAAGAAGCTTCCATTCACCCCTTGGCCGACACATCATCCTCAAGATTAGCATTGAAGAGGTGTCAAGTGGAGGATGCATCTACCTATTTTTGCTTTGATGTGATCTATGTATTTTTGCCTAGTTTAGCTTATAGTGCAACCTAGGGCCTATGCTTTGTACTTGGAACTTTTGTATTAATGCCCTCTCACCCCCTTTGGCCGGCCACTTATGTTGAATATTGAATGAAAGTTGAGCTTTTGCTCCTTTGAATCCTCAAACTCTCTCCTAGCTTATCTCATCTCTTGGCCAAGTTGAGTGGTGATCTAGTAGAGTCTTAACTTCCTTCTTGGTGGTGTTTCTGTATCCAAGAGGTTGTTAAGGGCCCTAACATCAAACCTTGGTGGTGTTTCTGTATCCAAGGTCGGTGTTAGTTCCGTTCTATCATCTCCAAATCAAGGTGAGTTTGTGGATTCAAAGTTGCCTTGTTGTTACCTTCCATTGCATTCACTCCATCCCCTTTCCTATCCTCTTGGTTGCCCCTTGAGGATACATCATATTTGGTATCAGAGCTAAGGCTTCCCTAGGCCTAAGCTTGTTGCCCAACATCCTTCCAAACACCCCAAACACATTCCCCCTCAAAAACACCAAACCGTGCTCCACGGTTTTCCACTGCCCAGAAAAGCGGCACGGTCAGCCCCTGCCAAAGAGCACGACCGTGCCACCTTCACAATCCAGCTACACTTGCTTTTCACCCACAAGCCAGTACTTCAGCACGCCCACACCGTGCCATGTCGCACGACCGTGCCACCCCTATTCCAGCAACATCTCAATTTCACCCCCGTCCAGAGCCAGAGCACGGTCACACCGTGCCTCACCGCACGCCCGTGCCGCATCCAACCTTGAAGTTCCTCCTGGTTTCAACGTGAGCACTACTAGCATGACCATGGAAGAAAAGTTTGAGGCTCTCATGAGAAATTATGAGGCCTTGAGGCTTCAAAATGAGGAGATCAAAGGTCAGAACGAGTATTTGAGGCGACAACTTGGAGACTCCTTGAAACAAAAGCGCAAGGAGATTAGAAGTTCCCGATCTTCTAACTCCTCCGACTCCGAGCCGGAAGTAAGAGTGGCCCCGCCCTTGAGTTCATCAAGTGAAGAGGAGGCTTACGGAAGATCAAGAAGAGGAAGGCGAACAACCTCTCACCAAGGAGACATCCGAGTGGAAATTCCGGAGTTTGAAGGGAAGCTAGACCCCGATGAGTTCCTAGAATGGTTGCAAACTGTCGAGAGGATCTTCGACCACAAAGAGATATCCGAGGGAAATAAGGTAAAACTTGTGGCCCTTAAACTTCGTAAATACGCTTCATTTTGGTGGTCCAACCTTTGTGCAAAGAGAGTTAGGCAAGGGAAGGGAAAGATTCGAACATGGGAGAAGATGAAAGCCAAACTCAAAGCCAAACTCTTTTGCTGGCCTTTCAGTGCACTTCAAAAGGATTTCAAAAAGTGGATTTGATAGTCCCAAAGTTCATCATCTAATGATAGAGAAAATGAAGCATCAAAACCGGGTACTGAAATGGTTGTTCTGGGCAGATTGGATAGCTTGACTTCAAGGGCTGAGTTGGATGGGCAAATGAAGTCCAAATGACTTGAAATTTACTTTATTGTAAAGCTAACTTCCTAAACTTAAAACCCAAGCCAACAAAACGGACCTAAACCACCTTTATCCTGGGTGATTAGGGCCACCAAGTTGCAGCACTTGCTGACCAGAATTGTTGGGTAATGGCCTTGATCTTCTATGAGTTTCCTTATGACTTGGGTGGCTTCTTGGACTTTCTAGGGGGGTGGATTGCCTTTGAACTTGCTCATTCTCATTGCCTCCCATGGGTACATCATCCTCCCCTTGTTGGAAAGAATTTGCCCTCAAATTCTCGAGCTCTTGTGGTTGAATTTCGTGGGGCTTTTCATAGATGGGCTCTTGTAAGGAAGGAGATAAGCATTTCTCTCTCTTTTGGTTTGCATCGACTTTCTCAGCCATAGGAAAGGAACCATCAAACTTCTTAGGCCTCACTTTAGGATTTTGTGATGTAAAGACATAGGTGAGGCCTTGGACAAAACGCTTGTGGGTTTGTGGCTTATTATTTTGTGGCCAATGATGAAAGGGTTGAAAGCGAAGGGACTCATGAGGGGAGACTAATAAAGATAAGGAATGGACGTCTCTTGTTACCTCTACTTTGTCTTCTTGATGAAAATATGTGGTGTTGTAAAGAGAGAGATGGAGTTCCTCTTTACAAGTTAGTTCTTCTTCCTCACAAAAAAATGAAGGAGCCGGGGTTGCTCCTAACTCTTTAAAGTCTAAGAGCTCTTCATCACCATAGTCTTCAAAGTCTAAGAGTTCTTCATCACCATAGTCATCAAAGATAGGAGGTAGATCAAACCGATTTGAATCTTCCTCCTCTTCATTTACTTCTTCATCTTCGTAGAAGACGATTTCCTTCAAGGGGAGCAAGGTAGGAAGGGTAGAAGCGTGATGACTCTTTTGACTCCCCTTGTTGAAAAGGATTTCCACACATGAGGGCCTTGAGCCATTCTTCTTAGGAAGTAGAGAAACATGTTTGAGCGTGTAAGTGGGTGGGCAAAAGGCACCCATCAACTTACGCCTCAACTTCTTCCAAGTTCTCACCTTCTCTTTTCCTTTCTTCCTTCTCTTAAACTTGTAATTCTTCCACCATTGAAGTGCACAACCTCTCAATTTTGAAATAACCACCTTGAACTTCTCTTGGTCACTAAGGTTGCGACAATCAAAGGCTTGCTCTACCTTAGAAAACCAAATTGTAAACTCATCATTTTGGCCATAAAATCTTGGGATTTTTAGGCTAATCAACTCAATGTCAATCAAGGCTAGCTCTTTCCGGAAGTTCCTCAATGAAGGCATGGTGGATTAAATGCAAGGGTTCTTTGTGGGAGGAATTGTGTGTTTTAGCACGGTTAGGTAGGGCACGGTCGTGCTCAAGGGCACGGGCAGGCCATGCTGTTTTGCTGTGTTGAAATGGCGAGAATGGGCAGTGGCACGGTCGTGCACTTCAGCACGGTGTGGTTGTGCCGTTGTGCTGCCGAACGTAGGTGCAAACTACGGATGGTGAAGTTTTGGGCTGATTTTTGTGTTTGAGTTAATGGTATGTGTTTGGGGTTGGGAACTATGGCCTAGGAGAGTAGCCAATAGCTCTGATACCACTTGATGCACTTCTAAGACCTTGAAATGAAGATCAAAGAAGGGATCTTAAGTAGTGAGGTAAAAGAGAGAGAGAAGAAGAAAGGGGTTTGCAAGCAACAAAGAAACAAAAGATAAACTAAGCTCACTTGGACATAGATATCACCACCAAGTTCACTTAGAGCCCTCCTTAGGGATCAAAGAGATATAGATATCACCACTCCATTGATCTTCAAGGACTCTTGAACACCACACTAGGGAGCTAAGCTAGTGATAATCAAGAGTAGAAGAGAAACAAGGGAGTTTAAACTCAACCAAATACATTCATTCAAAGTTGCCTTACATGCTGAGGTTCTTCCCATATTTATAGGCCTTAACAATCAGCAAAAAACCCATGAAAACCAAGGCCAAACAACCGGCCAAAAGGACAAGGGGAAGGGAGGACCAAAAAGCAACAAGTACAAAAGCAAAAGTAAAAGCTGCCAGTGCTTTTCAGAACTGCAGTACCAACTTCAAATGAGCATAACTTCCAAAATACTTTTCCAAATGGGTTGATTCAAAATCTGCGAGAAAGCTCTAGAAGTCTAGTTTCCAGAAAGGCCTCTTGCAGCTATAAACTCCCAGCCGTTTGAAAGTTATCCCCTGAAAAGGCAAGGATATATCTGCTGCCATCAGCCTACACCTCTTGGGAACTTGCTTGCTTTTGAAACCCCAACCAAGGATTTGACTTCCAACTCTTTTGCTGGCCTTTCAGCACACTTCAAAAGGATTTCAAAAAGTGGATTTGATAGTCCCAAAGTTCATCTAAGGATAGAGAAAGTGGAGCATCAAAACCGGGTACTGAAATGGTTGTTCTGTTCAGATTGGATAGCTTGACTTCAAGGGCTGAGTTGGATGGGCAAATGAAGTCCAAATGACTTGAAATTTACTTTATTGGAAAGCTAACTTCCTAAACTTAAAACCCAAGGCAACAAAACGGACCTAAACCACCTTTATTCTGGGTGATTAGGGCCACCAAGTTGCAACACTTGCTGAACAGAATTGTTGGGTAATGGCCTTGATCTTCTATGAGTTTCCTTATGACTTGGGTGGCTTCTTGGACTCTCTTGGAGGGTGGATTGCCTTTGAACTTGCTCATTCTCATTGCCTCCCATGGGTACATCACACCCACATCCATACAACATCCAGTGGCTAAATCAAAGCAAGGGCATTTCGGTGAATTCTCGTTGTTTGATTTCCTTTTCCATTGGAAAGAGCTATCAAGATGAGTTATGGTGTGATGTTATTCCAATGGATGCATGTCATGTGTTATTAGGACGACCATGGTTGTATGATCAAAAGGTTATGCATAATGGTTATCTTAATACCTATTCATTTTCCAAAGATGGCAAGAAGATTACCCTAGCCCCATTATCCCCCTCCAAGCTCCACGAAATTCAACCACAAAAAAAGCCTAAGCATGTTGATTGTTTGCTATCCGTGAGTGAACCCATTTTAAAGGCTTCTCAACATGAGTTTAAGGCCTTTAGAGAGTGGATATTGAACGTCCAAAGCGACCCAGAAAATATGTTGCCCACTCACCCCATTGCAAAGACACTCCTTGAAAATTTCTGTCATGTGTTCCCCGATGAGATTCCCACGGGTTTACCCCCAAAAGAGACATACAACACCACATTGATCTTATTCCTGGTTCCGTCCTACCTAACAAACCAGCATATAGGATGAACCCAAAGGATACTAATGAGAATCAAAGACAAGTTGCAGAGTTGCAGGAAAAAGGATTGATTCGAGAGTCTTTCAGTCCCTGTGCCGTTCCAGCTCTTCTAGTACCAAAGAAAGATGGAGGAATGAGAATGTGTGTTGATAGCATTAACAAGATTACAATCAAGTACAGGTATCCTATACCAAGACTTGAAGATATGCTCGACGAGTTATATGGCTCCAAGGTGTTTTTAAAGATTGACCTTTGAAGTGGTTATGATGGGGACCATCCAACCAAACCTTCCAAAACCATTGCCAATGATCCATCCCCTGCTAGGGAGTCCAAGGAAGCCAAAGAAGTTCATGCCTTAGTCAGAAATCACGTGCACAAAGAAGATGGTGAACTGCCGAGTTCATACCCTTTTTGGCCCAGTTTTGTTTCTCTGTTGGAGCAAAATGTAGAAGGGGAAATTTCCTGCACGCACCACCCCCTTGAAGCTTAAGATCTTAGCTTTCCAACAAGACCTTTTGCAAAGCATTTGGAGTCCATTTGGTCAGTTAACCAAGCCAAAAACCGAAGACAGTGCACTGCAGGGCGCAATCCAACACAGTCCGAAATAAGGCTCTGATTGGTTGACCTCCTCAACTCCAACTTTTGTCAAACTTTAGGGTATGAAAAGGCATCTAAATATTTATCAAATCATGGCCCTAAAGTTGAGCTAAGGGACCAGCTTGTGCTTCTTTCATCCAGCCAAAGAAGGAGGGAAATTCCTTCTAACCGGTTACAAGGAGGAGCCGGCTGCCACCTTGGTTTTGGAGTGTACTCTTGCACTCTTGGCAGGTTCAAGCCCCTAAGCTACTGTCCTAAGGTTATTAGATGCTCGACACCTCAATTTTGAGATTAATTAAGCTAGTGAGGTGTTAAGGTTAGGCTAGATCACTTGTGTAATCAACTTGTACTTGTAATCTAGCCTTGGCTTAGTCATTTAGTCACTTTTCACTTGTTTTGCAGCCCTTGGCCGAGTGAGGGAGGTTTTGGCCTATAAATACCCCCTCTCTTCCTTTTGTAAGGGTCTTTTGCCAACTTGAATACAAACTAGAGCATTGTCTCTCTCAAATCCTAGTTCTATATCTTAAGTGTGGCAACTTAAGTGGTGTCTAGGTCTCTTTATCTCAATTAGGTGGTGTTCCTGTATCCTAATTGATCTAAGGAGATTGCCCAAGTGTTCAACAAGAGTGGCTCCTCTTGGATTATCTCTTGAAGGCACTTGCTCTATCAAGTTGCCTTCTTCTACCCTCACACGCCAACTCTTCCTCCTTGTTCATTTTCTTTGGCAAGTGTAAGGAGAGCTACATCAGGTTACTACCAAATCAGAATCAGAGAAGGTGATGAATGGAAGACAGCTTTTAAAACAAAAGGTGGACTATATGAATGGTTGGTAATGCCTTTTGGTCTTTCTAATGCACCTAGTACTTTCATGAGGTTAATGAACCAAGTGTTTAGACCTTATATTGGAAAGTTTGTGGTAGTATACTTTGATGACATTCTGATTTATACTAAGAATGAGCATGAGCATTAAGATCACCTAACTCAAGTTATGCTTGTCTTAGAACGTGAGAAGTTATTTGGTAACCTTAAGAAGTGTGCTTTCTTCACTCCTGAAGTTACATTTCTTGGTTATATTGTGACTGAAGATGGTATAAAGGTAGATGAAAGTAAGGTAGAAGCCATTCGGTCTTGGCCTATACCTAAGAGCGTACATGATGTTAGAGCTTTTCATGGTTTAGCTTCATTCTACAGGAGATTTATTCGCAGTTTCAGCACTATTATGGCTCCTATGGCTGAAGTGATCAAAGGAACATCCTTTGCATGGACTGCCAAAGCTCAATTTGCCTTTGAAGATATCAAATCAAAACTTACTCAAGCACCGGTACTTGCTTTACCATGCTTTGGTAAGATATTTGAAGTTGAATGTGATGCCTCTGGTGTAGGTATTGGTGGAGTTCTTACGCAAGAAGGTAAACCCCTTGCCTTCTTTAGTGAAAAGCTATGTGAATCTAGAAGAAAGTATTCCACCTATGACAAAGAGTTTTATGCTATTGTGAGATGTTTAGAGCATTGGAGTCATTATCTCATTGCTAGTGAGTTTATCTTGCATTCTGACCATGAAGCATTGAAGTACATACAAGGGCAGCATAAGTTAAACTCCAGGCACGCCAAATGGGTTGAGTTTATGCAATCATATCATTTCACCATCAAGCACAAGTCAGGTGAACTCAATCAAGGAGCAGATGCACTATCACGGAGGTATCTCTTGTAATTTCAATTAGATGCTTGCATACTTGGTTTTGAGCATCTAAAGATTCTGTATGACAATGATGAAGACTTTGGGGCATTATATGCTGAATGTTCTAAACACCCCAAAGGAGATTTTCATGTTCAGGAGGCCTTTCTATTCAAGGGAGCTCGATTATGTATTCCAAAGTGTAGCACAAGAGAGCTATTGATTAGAGAAGTCCATGGAGGATCATTAGCTGGGCATTATGGAGAAAACAAGACTGTTATCATGCTGAGAGAGCATTATTATTGGCCAGCTATGGAAAGAGACGTCCAAGATATACTTAAAAGGTGTGGAACTTGTCAAGTGGCAAAGAGTCATTCACTACCCCACGGTTTGTATACGCCATTGCCAATCCCCACTTCACCATGGATTGATGTAAGTATGGACTTTATTCTTGGATTACCTAAAACACAAAGGAACAAAGACTCTATTTTTGTTGTTGTTGATAGGTTTTCTAACATGTCTCATTTCATTCCATGTAACAAAACAAATGATGCTACTCACATTACTGAATTGTATTTTAGAGAGGTAGTGAGATTGCATGGTATTCCCCGGTCAATTGTTTATGACAGGGATACCAAGTTTTTGAGTCATTTTTGGGTTACATTGTGGAAAAAGATGGGTACCAAGCTGAAATATAGTACCACTTGTCACCCACGGCCTGACGGACAAACTGAGGTTACTAATCGAACCTTAGGGACTCTCCTAAGAACTTTGATTAAACCTCATGCCAAGGCTTGGGATTTGCTCTTACCCTATGCAGAGTTTGCTTATAACAGGACGCCAGGCAGGGCTACTGGTCACTCTCCATTCAAGGTGGTCTATGGAATTGATCCCCTAGGTCCACTTGATCTCATTCCATGATCTTTCGATCAAAAGCCACATCCAGATGCAGCAGCAAGGGTAGAACAAATCAAGAAGGTCCATGAGTTGGTGAGGAGCAAGATTGAAAAGTCTAATGAAGCCTATCAAGCTCAAGCCAACAAACATAGGAGAAAGATTGCATTTCAACCAGGAGACCTCGTGTGGATCGATCTAAGGAATGAGAGATTCCCATCCAAACGAAAGAACAAGCTTGTGCCACGAGCAGATGGCTCTTTTGAGGTACTCGAACGTATTGATGATAATGCCCACAAGGTTGATTTGCCAGGTGATTATGGAGTGTCAGCCACATTTAATGTAGCTGATTTGCAAGCTTACCACAAAGATGATTACCTTGGCGATTTGAGGATCAAATCTTCTCAACAAGGGGAGGATGATGTAGTCCCCACCACCATTAGCAATGAAGAAGGTACCACAAGTCAATCAAGGTCCAATACAAGCTCCAAGATACAAGCCATGGTCCAAATTGTCCAAACATCCCAAGGAGGTGCACACGGGTTCAAGAACCAAACCTTACCCGGTTTTGTGCACTTGATTTCCTAAGCTTTAAGGAGGCTTAAGTCCTTAATTTTTGCATTTTGCTAAACCTTAAGATGTCCCCTTTCATGTCCCAATATTAGTTTACCACTATCCAAGTCATAGATAGGAGGAACAAGGTATTTTGTGAAACTGGTCAGAATTGCACCCAATCTGCACGGTTTTTTTCTTTTAGCTTGAAAACCCCACTTAAACTTTGTTTAACCTTAATTTCTAGGTTGGAAGGGTTTAAACACATCCTAAGCTTTCTTCCCATGGGTTAAAACCAGAGTCAAACTCGCTTTTGCCAAGGTTAAACCAAGCCCCAAAACCGGCCACAAAACTGTCCAAGAACCCGGTTCAGCAGTCTGATTTTATTTTGCCTTCTCTGGTGGGTTTTCTTCACTTCAGCAGATATGGCACACCCCTCAAGGCTGGGCACACATCCCAAAGTCCCAATGATGAGCTACAACCTTGAGAAGAACAACCAATGGGAGAGAAGCTGCCATGGAAGATGTCCTCTCTTTGTAATTGGCTAGCCGTAAAGCATTGTCCCCTTTTCGGCTATCCAATGGCAAGAGAGGAGGTTTATCAGCTGCTTTGGCTTATGTTTAAGCTAATTACAATGTAAACATCAATTGTCTTGCTTTCCTTAATGTTAAAGGATGTAATTAAGCTAGCTAAACCTAGGTGACAACCGGTTTTGCTCTAACCGGGTATGTTTAGTTAATTAAGACCTTTCCTCCCTAGGAAGGAAAGGATTAGTAAGGTGCTTGCTTGCTTGTATGCTTGCTTGACATGCTTACTTAAGGAATGCACGGTCATGGTATGAAAAACTCAGCATTTAGTGAATGAAAATCAGATTGAAAGCTTGAAAGCTTTTTCTCCCAAACTCTTGCTTGCTTATCCTTAATTAGGCCAATTAAGGCAGTGTTCAAGTCAAGTCTTAACCTTGATTAAATGGTAATATCTGTATCTTAATCAAGTTTAAGGGCCCTAAACTCAAAGATTGGTGGTCTTTCTATATCCATTCATTGAGTTTAGCCTATCCAAATCTTATTCACAAACAACCGGATTAAGAGAGGATTAAGGTAAGATTATTAACTTAAGTTTGTAAGTTGATAATCTTTTACATTGAAGCTCCCTCAAATCCCCTCACTTCCTCATCCTTCATACCCTTCTTTCCATCCCATTCCACGGTTTAAAGCACTCAAAAGGCCTAGCAAACACATCCATCCCTAAGAACATCCAACCGGGCTAAAGTGAACTACATTCAGTTTCCACAACCAGAAAAGTGGCACGGCCAACCGGTGCTCCTAAGCACGACCGTGCCACCTTGGTACGACTCAAACCTTTGTAATTTTGATCTCTTTGATGTGTGTTAGCTTGGGATCCTTCCTCCCTTGAGATATACATTATTTCCTAATGGAAGCTTACAAAGACAAGAACAAACTCACAAACTTGATTCAAGGTAGAACACGGAAAGAAGAAGAAGGAAAACTGAAAATGGAGAGGAGAAATCAAGAGTTTGGATAGCCAAGTGACCTTGCAAGGGATAATCCTAGGAGCCACCCTTGGAGAACACTTTTGCAATCTCTTTGTATCAACTAGTTACAGAATTTAATCACCTTCTAGTTGAGAGAAAGAGACCTAGAGACCCACTTGAGTTGCCAACCTCAAGATATAACACTAGGAATTTTGTGGAGAGAGTTTTGAGAACTCACAAGCTCATGCATTCAAAGTTGCTTACAAATGAAAGGCCAATCTAGTTTTACCCTTGCTTGGCCGAGTTCCCCATCCTTCCCATGCAGCAAAAACAAAGCTTAGTACATGTGGGGAAGAGTAACACATCCAATCATCATTGCTAGCTAAACACCTCACTAACTAGCTTAATCTACCTCATTAGGGCTTATGATGCCTCCTAAATGAGGTGTCAAGCTTACAAGGATCCTAGAGTGCAGCAAAAATGAGTCATTCAGCAAGTGGGCAAGCAAAAACCTAAGGAAAATTAGCCCCTTGTACCGGCTAGTGAAGGACCGGGTAAAGGGGTGTTTTTCTTGTCCTTTTGGCTGGATAAAACCAACACAAGGGGGTGCTTTGAATGGGATTTGAACCCATGACCTGGTAAATATTTATGGCCCCTTCCATGCTGTAAAATTTTAGAGAGAATGGTGTTGAGTTGGTGGTCCAAATTCCTCCTTGTTTCGGAGAGTGCTGGATTGCCGCCTGGACTGCACGGTTGGAAACAACTTGCTGTTTGACTAACCAAATGACCTCCAAATCCCTTGCAACTTGTTTTGTTTGATTCCTAACATCTTAAACTTAAAGAGAGGGGGCAAAGCAGTCAATCATCCCCTCACCTTCAAGTCCCAAAAGGTGCACAAAACCGGGCCAATTTTCGGTCGAATCTGCCCAGGTTCTGTCCGTGTGTTTCAAGGTGTTCTTGACCAATGCATGAACGTTCTTGACTTCCTTGGGGTTAGAATGGATGTGTGGGCTTGCTGGTTGCGTGCTAGGAGCTTGTGCTTGATGGTCCCCATCATTCTCCCTGGCTTGGTTGGAGTTTGACCCCAAACTCGGCAACTCTTCATCTTCATCATAGTATGGGCTTAAATCAGCCACATTGAAGGTGGCGGATACCCTATAATCATTGGGAAGGTCTACTTTGTAAGCATTTGGGCCAATCTTTTCGAGGATTTCAAAAGGCCCATCCGATCTTGGCATTAGCTTTGATTTCCTTTTGCTTGGAAATCTCTCTTTCCTCAAATGGACCCATACTAGGTCCCCGGGTTGAAAATGAGCTTCTCTTCTCTTCTTGTTGGCATAAGTCTTGGCTTGCTCGTTGAACTTTTCAATCCTTTCCCTCACCTTGGCATGGAGCTCTTGAATTTTCTTTGCTCTCTTCTCGACGTCCCAACTAAATTTAGTGGGATTAGAGATGGGAACAAGGTCAAGGGGAGTCCGTGGGTTGCTCCCATACACAATTTGGAAGGGTGAGAGGACCGTGGCCTTACTTGGAGTGCGGTTGAAAGCAAATTCCGCATGGCAAAGCAACTCATCCCAACTTTTGATGTTCCCTTTGACTAAAACTCGAATTAAGGTGCCCAAGGTGCGGTTTGTTACCTCGGTTTGGCTGTCCGTTTGGGGGTGGCAAGAAGTGCTAAACTTGAGATGGGTGCCAAGTTTTCTCCATAGTGTAAGCCAAAATGGCTTAAGAACTTAGTGTCTCGATCGGACACCATGCTTCTTGGAATGCCATGCAACCTCACAATTTCTTTGAAGTAAAGGCTAGCCACTTCTGAGGCATCAAAGGTGGTGTGACACACCACAAAGTGAGCCATCTTTGAGAATCTATCCACCACCACCATGATGGAGTCCTTGTGCCGTTGAGTTCTTGGTAGCCCCGTGATAAAATCCAAGCTAACATCCTCCCAAGGCCCTTGAGGAACCAGTATGAGGTGTGTAGAGACCTTGAGGCTGGATATGATCTTTGGCAAGTTGGCAAGTAGAGCATCTTTTGATGAAGTGCTCTACATCTCTTGACATTTTGGGCCAAAAGTAGTGCTCCTTGAGCATGGAGCACGTCTTCTCTACTCCAAAGTGGCCGGCGAGAGCCCCTCTATGGAGTTCTCGTATCAAAAGCTCTCTAAACCCACATTTAGGGATGCACAAGCGATTCCCTTTAAAAAGGAAACCATTCTCCAAGTGGTAGGACCCGTGGGCATGACTAGAGCAATTCTCAAGGATAACCTTGAAGTCTTCATCTTGAGCATACATGTCCTTGATGCACTCAAATCCAAGTACCTTGGATTCAAGAGTAGAGAGCAAGAGATATCCCCTAGAAAGTGCATCGGCCCCTTTGTTCATTTGGCCGGATTTGTGGTGGATCACAAAGTGGAAGGATTGCATGAACTCTACCCACTTGGCATGTCATGGATTGAGCTTATGTTGTCCTTGAATGAACTTCAAAGCTTGATGATCCGTGTGGAGAATGAACTCTCCTCCAACTAAGTAATGCCGCCAATGCTGTAAGGCCCTCACAATGGCATAGAACTCCTTGTCATATGTGGAGTACTTCCTCTTGGCATCATTTAACTTCTCACTAAAATAAGCAATGGGCCTTTTCTCTTGTGACAACACGGCCCCTATGCCAACTCCGGAAGCGTCACATTCAACTTCAAAAACCTTGGAAAAGCTGGGTAGTGCAAGAATGGGTGCACTAGTAAGCCTCTCCTTGATTTCCTCAAAAGCTTGTTAGGCTTGCTCACTCCACACAAATTGCTTGGCTTTGAGGACCTCGATCATGGGTGCCATGATGGAGCTAAAATTGCTCACAAATCTCCTATAGAAGGAGGCCAAGCCATGGAAACTTCGAATTTGTTGTATGGAGGTGGGAGTAGGCCACTCACGGATGGCCTTGATCTTTTCTTCATCCACTTGGATGCCATTGGCCGAAACAACATACCCCAAAAACTTCACTTGGGGAGAGAAGAAATGGCACTTTTTAAGGTTGCAATAAAGTTGCTCTTGAGCCAAGACACTCAAGACCTCATGCAAATGCTTGGAATGTTCCTCTTCTCCACGGCTATACACCAAAATGTCGTCGAAGTACACAACAACATATCTCCCAATGAATGGGTTAAGAACTTGGTTCATAAGCCTCATGAATGTGCTTGGTGCATTTGCCAAACCAAAGGGAATGACAAGCCACTCATAGAGACCGCCCTTGGTTTTGAAAGCCGTTTTCCATTCATCCCTTTCAAAAATCCGGATTTGATAGTAGCCACTTCTAAGATCAATTTTGGAGAAGATAGTGGCTCCATGAAGCTCATCAAGTAAATCCTCCAACCTTGGGATAGGGTACCAGTACTTGATGGTAATCTTGTTGATAGCTCTGCTATTAACACACATTCGCATACTCCCATCTTTCTTGGGTACAAGTAGAGCCGGGACGGCACATGGGCTCAAACTCTCACGGATTAACCCCTTGGATAGGAGCTCATTGATGCATATTTCCATATGCATCATTTTTATTCAAGTCCAATTTCAAAGAAGAAAAGGGTCAAAGAAGATCATGCTTGGAAGTGTGCTTATTTGGTCTTATTAAGTGAGTTCAAAGACTCGCGACACTATGGAGAGGTCAAAAAGAGGTTAAGCTTTGCTAGAAATTTGGTGCTGAATTCATCCCTGCGGAACCCGATTTTTTGTGACCACTTTTGGACAAGCTCAAGTGGACCCACAACTTGAGGCTCCACATGGTTTTGAAGTTTAAGATTTCAGCTTTCAAATAAGCCCAAGTTTGTTTAATTTGGACATCATTTGGTTGGGCAAAATATCACTCAAAGATACGTTATGCTGATCCAGTCCAGTCTGAGATAGGTGCATTGCTTGGGCCATAACTTTCAAACCGATTATCCAAATTGAGCAAATGAGCCCATTCTGGAAAATAGACTTCCAGGGCTTTCTAACAAGCCCAAGAACGCGTGATTTGGCCGAGTATTTTGGAAGTTATGCTCTGTTGAAGTTGAGGCAGTTGCAAGGATTAATGATGGGAATATGAAGAGTCTTAGGTTACATATATTTGTGTGGCTGATATTGTGCACGTTTTAGATGCTTCTAGATTGAGGTAATCAGCTGCAAAAATCCTAGAATATTCCTTGTAACCTCCCCCACCCCTTTTATGATGAGTCTTTTCATTTTTCTTAGACTTTTCATTAGCTAGTTTTAATTGTTAGGAGTTATTTGAGTCTTTTGATTGTCTTTTGCTGAGTCTATAAAAGGGGAGGGGCATGTGAAGCTAATCATTCAGCATTGTAAGAGATTTCCAAAGTAATACAAGCACCTTTGAGAGTGATTCTCATTTGTGTCTCAAAATTCCTAGTTCTATATCTTGAATTTGGCTCATTCAAGGGTGGTGTTCTAGGTTCTCTTCCTTTTCCAATTGGAGTGATTCCTTGGTTAAGACAAGAGAATTAGCCCCAGATCAAGTCATTGAGTGGCTCCGTGAAGGATTATCTTAATTACAAGGTCTTGTTTATCCTTGTTCTTTTGTTATTATTCTTCAAACCATCTCAACAAACTATCTTCCACCATATTCACTTTTCTTTGGTTGATTCTTGTTTAGTTTGAGTTTGAGTTGATTTGGTTCACTTCCCACCCACATCTACATCAATTGGTATCAGAGCCACGGTTCTTAAGTGACCCACATCACACCCAAATACATCCCAAAAAGCCAAAAATACAAAAAAAAAAAAAAAAAAAAGGCACAAATCGGCAAACCCAGTCTCGAAGACCAGAGAAGCAGCACGGTGCCCCCGTGCCATACCACACGACCGTGCTCTCCCTCCTCTTCTCCAAAACAGCCTTTTTCTAGCCTAAACACATAATCCACAAAGAACCCTTAAGCATTCATCCATCATGATTTCTCTTGGGAACCTGCGAAAAGAGATTGCTTTGATTGAAAAGGAGATGGTCATCCTTGAAACTCCAAAGTTTCGTGGCCAAAAAGAAGATTTCCCTTACTGGATTTCCAAAGTGGATCAAGTCTTCACTCGCTACAATATTGATGAGCAAGAGAAGTTTAAGGTGGTTATCAAGAAGCTCCGAGGCCATGCGCTTGAATGGTGGGAAAAGTACAAGTATAAGAGGAAGAAGAGAGGAAAAAGTAAGATCAAAACGTGGGACAAGTTGAGAGGAAAATTAATCGATGCTTTCGCTCCAACCTCTTACTTACACAACCATCCTTTGCTTTCCTTTGAGGTAAACAACTTTGATTCCTCTTCTAAAAACCTCTCTTTCAACAAGGGAAGCTCAATTCCATCCCCTCAACCCACATTTTTAGCCCCTTCCACTCCACAAAAGAAGCAAACTCCACAAACAAGCCAAGCCCTTGCAGATCGACCTAACCCCGACCCTTTGAACCTTAGGAGGTGTTCTAAGTGTCAAGGCTTTAGTCACACACCTACGGGCTGCCCCAACAAGGAATTCATCACCATCGCCGAATGAGAAGTAGCCATGGAGGAAGAAAAGGGGGAGAACGATCAGGAGGAAAGCCTTGAAGAAGAAATTGAACTCAAGGTTGAAAAAGAAGAAATACTTCACTTAGAGAAGGTTTCTCAAAAGCCAAACGAAATTGAAGAAGAGCATGCAAATATTCATTTCAATCCAAAGGAGCAAGACCATATCCTATCCTTTCCCCACAAAATCACATTAACCCCCATTCACCCTTCCCAAATCCTCAAACCACATAAAGCCTCACAAAATGATCTATTACTCACCTCTCTTTCCCCAACCGAATCTCACCTTAGTTTTCACCCTTCCCACACCCACTTTTATCAAACCTCTGTGCATATTGCTTTTCAAGTGCTGCCTTTTGACCTTATTCCATCTCCCAAACCCAAAGACAGTCCTCACTTGGATGTCTTTCTCATCCCCCTCCTCTATGCCACCCTACAAATGATGCCCTTTGGCCACTTCCTACAAGAGCTCCCATTTCATAAGCATGCCTCCCTTCATGAGAAGCTTGCCAATCCTTTGAGTTTGAGGACAAACTCAAAACAACCCGGGGAGTATGATGCATATTTCCATATGCATCATTTTTATTCAAGTCCCAATTTCAAAGAAGAAAAGGGTCAAAGAAGATCATGCATGGAAATGTGCCTATTTGGTCTTCTTAAGTGAGTTCAAAGACTCGCGACACTATGGAGAGGTCAAAAAAAGGTTAAGCTTTGCTAGAAATTTGGTGCTGAATTCATCCCTGCGGAACCCGATTTTTTGTGACCACTTTTGGACAAGCTCAAGTGGACCCACAACTTGAGGCTCCACATGGTTTTGAAGTTTAAGATTTCAGCTTTCAAATAAGCCCAAGTTTGTTTAATTTGGACATCATTTGATTGGGCAAAATATCACTCAAAGATACGTTATGCTGATCCAGTCCAGTCTGAGATAGGTGCATTGTTTGGGCCATAACTTTCAAACCGCTTATCCAAATTGAGCAAATGAGCCCATTCTGGAAAATAGACTTCCAGGGCTTTCTAACAAGCCCAAGAACGCGTGATTTGGCCGAGTATTCTGGAAGTTATGCTCTGTTGAAGTTGAGGCAGTTGCAAGGATTAATGCTGGGAATATGAAGAGTCTTAGGTTACATATATTTGTGTGGCTGATATTGTGCACGTTTTAGATGCTTCTAGATTGATGTAATCAGCTGCAAAAATCCTAGAATATTCCTTGTAACCTCCCCCACCCCCTTTTATGATGTGTCTTTTCATTTTTCTTAGACTTTTCATTAGCTAGTTTTTAATTGTTAGGAGTTATTTGAGTCTTTTGATTGTCTTTTGCTGAGTCTATAAAAGGGGAGGGGCATGTGAAGCTAATCATTCAGCATTGTAAGAGATTTCCAAAGTAATACAAGCACCTTTGAGAGTGATTCTCATTTGTGTCTCAAAAATTCCTAGTTCTATATCTTGAATTTGGCTCATTCAAGTGGTGTTCTAGGTTCTCTTCCTTTCCAATTGGAGTGATTCCTTGGTTAAGACAAGAGAATTAGCCCAAGATCAAGTCATTGAGTGGCTCCGTGAAGGATTATCTTAATTACAAGGTCTTGTTTATCCTTGTTCTTTTGTTATTATTCTTCAAACCATCTCAAACTATCTTCCACCATATTCACTTTTCTTTGGTTGATTCTTGTTTAGTTTGAGTTTGAGTTGATTTGGTTCACTTCCCACCCACATCTACATCACTCATCCACTTGTCTTTGAACTTCTTGAGTTTCTTGGGGGTTCATGCAGTAGGCCGGCTTGTTTGGGAGTGTGGCACCGGGGATAAGATCAATTTTGTGTTGGATAGATCTTTTGGGGGGTAGACCGTGGGGTATTTCTTGTGGAAAGACATGGGAAAAGGCTTTTATGAGGGGTGTAAGTAAAGGATGGGAAGGTTCCTTTACCTTGGCCGGTTCTTGGCCTAAGAGAATCCATTCTTTGAAGTCTTCAAATTCGTGGAGTTGAGAGTGGAGTAAGGTGGTGAGAAAGACATCCAACTTGGGATTGTCTTGGGGGTTCTTTTGTGGGCTAGGTTTGAGGGGAGTGAGGGTGATTTTCTTGTGGTCTTTGGTGAAGGTGTAGGTGTTCAAGCGGCCATCATGCATAACTCTTCTATCAAATAGCCATGGCCGGCCCAAGAGGACATGACAAGCGTCCATGGGCACAATATCACACCAAATTTCATCTTTGTAAGTTCTTTCAATGGAAAAGGAAAGTAGACACCGAGTGGTGATTTGCAAACCCTTACCTTGATTGAGCCATTGTATTGTGTAAGGATTTGGGTGAGGTGTGACCGGGATCTTGAGTTTGTCCACCATGGTTTTGGAGGCCACATTAGCACAACTACCTCCGTCAAAAATGAGAGAACACACCTTTCCACTCACGGTGCATCTAGTGTGAAAAATGTTTTCCCTTTGTTCCACTTCTTCATGAGAAGCGAGCCCACTCAAGGCCCTTCTAATCACTAGGAGCTCTCCTTCGTCCGGACCCTCTTCAACCTCCTCTATGATTTCATTCAAGTACACCCCTTTCTCTTCTTCCTCCTTCTCTTCCTCACCTTCTAGCTCCTCTAGGGAAGCTTGATATTCGGCTAGAGAAACCATTCTCTTATTTGGACACTCGGAAGCATAATGTCCAAGGCCTTGGCAACGAAAACACCGGACCTTGCTAGATGGTTTTGGGGGGTGGTTGTTTGGAGGGAATTTGTGGAGTGGTGTTTAGTGGGGGCTTCGGGTTTGGAGAGGGGAAGGATTTTTGAGGAGTGTATGGAGGTTTTTGAAAGCCATAAGGCCGTGGGGTAGGCTTGGAGATGGGATTCTTGCCTTTGAGCTTCTTTTGCATTTCAACTTTATGGGCTAAAGCACTTAGCTCATCAAGGGAGGTGTAAGGATGTAACTCAACAATATGAGCAATTTGTTCATCAAGGCCACTTAAATAGCGAATCAAGGTTTGGACATCATCCTCCTTCAAGTCACATTTTAAGAGGAGTTGTTCAAAGTCCCTAGTGTACGCCTCTTCACTTTTGAAACCTTGTTTGAGGTGGTAGAGTTTGAGGAAGTTATCTTGAAGATAATGTGGGGGTAAGAATTTGGCCTTTAGTTTGGACTTCATTTGCTCCCAAGTCTTAATCTTACTTTTCCCCTTCCTTACTCTCTTGGACGCAACATTAGACCACCAAATAGAGGTATATTTACAAAGTTTCAAAGCCACTAATTTTACCTTCTTGCCTTCCGGGATGTCTTTGTATTCGAAGACCCGTTCCACAGTTTGCAACCAATCAAGAAAAATGTCCGGATCAAGTTGGCTTTCAAACTCCGGGATGTCAACTTTGAAATCACCATAGCTTCGTTCACTATGCCTTTGGTGTCGACGAGGCCGTCTTCCTTGTTCTTCTTCACTTGAATCACCAAAAGGGTTGCTTCCCTCGGAATCATCCGAGTCCCTATGCTTGCTTGAGCTTCTAGAACTCCATTGGTTCTGCCTCTTCTCCTCCATGAGTTGGCCAAGTTGCCGTAGAAGGTACTTGAGTTGAGCCTCAAGTTCGGCCTTCTCCTTAAGAGCTTGTTCAGCCACTTGAGAAGGGGTAAGGCTAGCGGACATGGTGACTTTGTTATGGGGACCATCAAGCCCAAGCTTCAAGCATGCAACCAGCAAGCCCACACATCCATTCTAGCCCTAAGGAAGTCAAGAACGTTCATGCATTGGTCAAGAACACCTTGGAGCACATGGACAGAACCTGGGCAGATTCGACCGGAACTTGGCCCGGTTTTGTGCACCTTTTGGGACTTGAAGGTGAGGGGATGATTGACTTCTTTGCCCTCTCTCTTCAATTTTAAGATGTTAGGAATCCAATAAAACAAGTTGCAAGGGATTTGGAGGTCATTTGGTTAGTCAAACAGCAAGTTGTTTGCAACTGTGCAGTCCAGGCGGCAATCCAGCACTGTCCGAAACAAGGAAGAGTTTGGACTACCAACTCAACTCCATTCTTTCTGAAATTTTACAGCATGAAAGGGGACATAAATATTTATCAAGTCATGGGTTCAAATCCCATTCAAAGCACCCCCTTGTGTTGGTTTTATCTAGCCAAAAGGACAAGAAAAACACCCCTTTACCCGGTTCTTCACTAGCCGGTACAAGGGGCTGATTTTCCTTGGTTTCTTGCTTGCCCACTTGCTGAATGACTCATTTTGCTGCACTCTAGGATCCTTGTAAGCTTGACACCTCATTTGGGAGGCATTATAACCCCTAATGAGGTAGCTTAAGCTAGGTAGTGAGGTGTTTAGCTAGCAATGGATGATTTGATGTGTAACTCTTCCCCAAATGTACTAAGCTTTGTTTTTGCTACATGGGAGGGGTGGGGAACTCGGCCAAGCAAGGGTAAAACCAGATTGGCCTTTCATTTTGAACACAACTTTGAATGCATGAGCTTGTGAGTTCTCAAAACTCTCTCCACAAAATTCCTAGTGTTATATCTTGAGCTTGGCAACTCAAGTGGATCTCTAGGTCTCTTTCTCTCAACTAGAAGGTGATTAAATTCTGTAACTAGTTGATACAAAGAGATTGCCCAAGTGTTCTCCAAGGGTTTCTCCTAGGATTATCCCTTGCAAGGTCACTTGACTATCCAAACTCTTGGTTTCTCCTCTCCATTTTCAGTTTTCCTCCTTCTTCATTCCGTGTTCTACTTTGAAGCAAGTTGTGAGTTTGTTCTTGTCTTTGCAAGCGTCCATCAACTTGGTATCAGAGCTTAGGCTACTCTCTTGGCCAAGCTTCCCTTGCCCAAACGCACCCCCAAACACAAACTCACAAAACAGCCCAAACACTCACCCACAAAATTTTCCAGCCGTATCCAACCAGAGAAGCAGCACGGTCACACCGTGCCACCCCAGCACGACCGTGCCTCCATTTACCGGCAGCACCCCCATTCCAGCACCTCAGCACGGTCACACCGTGCCACAAAGCACGACCGTGCCTACCCCTTTTTGACCCAAAACACCAAATTCCCACCACAAAGTCACCATGTCCGCTAGCCTTACCCCTTCTCAAGTGGCTGAACAAGCTCTTAAGGAGAAGGTCGAACTTGAGGCTTAACTCAAGTACCTTCAACGGCAACTTGGCCAACTCATGGAGGAGAAGAGGCGGAGCCACTGGAGCTCTAGAAGCTCAAGCAAGCATCGGGACTCGGATGATTCCGAGGGAAGTAACCCTCTTGGTGATTCAAGTGAAGAAGAACAAGGTAGATGGCCTCGTCGACACCGAAGGCATAGTGAACGAAGCTACGGTGATTTCAAAGTTGACATCCCGGAGTTTGAAGGCCAACTTGACCCGGACATCTTTCTTGATTGGTTGCAAACCGTGGAACGGGTCTTCGAATACAAAGACATCCCGGAAGGCAAGAAGGTAAAACTAGTGGCTTTGAAACTTCGTAAATATGCCTCTATTTGGTGGTCTAATGTTGTGTCCAAGAGAGTAAGGAAGGGGAAAAGTAAGATTAAGGCTTGGGAGCAAATGAAGTCCAAACTAAACGCCAAATTCTTACCCCCACATTATCTTCAAGATAACTTTCTCAAACTCCACCACCTCAAACAAGGTTCCAAAAGTGTAGAGGAGTACACTAGGGACTTTGAACAACTCCTCTTGAAATGTGACTTGAAGGAGGATGATGCCCAAACCTTGATTCGCTATTTAAGTGGCCTTGATGAACAAATTGCCCATGTTGTTGAGTTACATCCTTACACCTCCCTTGATGAGCTAAGTGCTTTAGCCCACAAGGTTGAAATGCAAAAGAAGCTCAAAGGCAAGAATCCCATCTCCAAGCCTACCCCACGGCCTTATGGCTTCCAAAAACCTCCATACACTCCTCAAAAATCCTTCCCCTCTCCAAACCCGAAGCCCCCACAAAACACCACTCCACAAACTCCCTCCAAACAACCACCCCCAAAACCATCTAGCAAGTGATGTATATGTGGGTGGTAAGTGAACCAAATCAACTCAAACTCAAACTAAACAAGAATCAACCAAAGAAAAGTGAATATGGTGGAAGATAGTTTGGTGTTTTGAAGAATAATAGACAAAAAGAACAGATAAACAAGTACCTTGTAATTAGATACTCCTTCACGAGCCACTCAATGACTTGATCTTGGGCTAATTCTCTTGTCTTAAACCAAGGATCACTCCAATTGGAAAAGGAGAGAACCTAGAAACACCACTGAAGCCCAGGAGGGTGTTTATTTATGTAAAAAAGGGAATGTTGAAGGGGAATCAGTGATAATACCGACAGCAAAAAAAAGTAAAAAAAAAAACATTCAGTGTGCGAGGTGACTGCTTGGTTGGCAATATAAAAGTGCCGGATGATGGTGTTCGTGGCAGTAGACTGGGCTCCCCTTTTATGGACGGGGGGTGCTGTGCAGCCTTGGACCAGGTCGAGACGACTCAGGTAAGTAGGGCGTAGGAAGAAAAGAAGCTATAGTGAAGGTCAATTATGATATACTAAGAGCTACATGGAGTCTTTTATTCTCATTTACAACAGTAACAACTAAGGGGGTGGGGGAGGTTACAAGGAATATTCGAGGATTTTTGCAGCTGATTACATCAATCTAGAAGCATCTAAAACGTGCACAATATCAGCCACACAAGTATATGTAACCGAAGACTCTTCATATTCCCAGCATTAATCCTTGCAACTGCCTCAACTTCAACAGAGCCTAACTTCCAGAATACTCGGCCAAATCACGCGTTCTTGGGCTTGTTAGAAATCCCTGGAAGTCTATTTTCCAGAATGGGATCATTTGCTCAATTTGGATAAGCGGTTTGAAAGTTATAGCCCAAACAATGCACCTATCTCAGACTGGACTGGATCAGCATAACGTATCTTTGAGTGATATTTGGCCCAATCAAATGATGTCCAAATTAAACAAACTTGGGCTTATTTGAAAGATGAAATCTTAAGCTTCAAAAGCACATGGGCCCTCAAGTTGTGGGTCCACTTGAGCTTGTCCAAAAGTGGTCACGAAAATCGGGTTCCGCAGGGATGAATTCGGCACCAAATTTCTAGCAAAGCTTAACCTCTTTTTGACCTCTTCATAGTGTCGTGAGTCTTTGAACTCACTTAATGAGACCAAATAAGCACACTTCCAAGCATGATCTTCTTTGACCCTTTTCTTCTTTGAAATTGGTCTTGAATAAAAATGATGCATATGGAAATATGCATCATACTCCCCGGGTGGTTTTGAGTTTGTCCTCAAACTCAAAGGATTAGCAAGACTCTCAAGAAAGGGGTCACGCTCACAATATGGGAGTTTTTGGGGAAGGAGGTCACAGGGCATCACCTCTAGAGAGATATAGAAGAGGGTGAGGGGAGGATAATAAAACGGGTCATACCTGGTGAGGAGAAGAGGCGGAAGTGGGAAATCTTCTTTGGGGGCAAGGGCTTGGGAAGAATGAATGAGGGGTAAGGCTTGTCGGTCCTTTTGTGGCTTAGGGCTTTGGCACGATGGAATAGGGGTCAAGGTGATTTTCTTCTCATCCTTAATAAAGGAGTAGGTGTTGAGGCGCCCATGATGAATTACATGGCGATCAAACATCCATGGTCTACCCAACAATATATGGCTTTCATCCATAGGAAGAATGTCACACAATATCTCATCCTTATAGTGGTCTCCAATAGAAAGAGAAATGAGGCACTGATGAGAAATGTATATACCTTTGCCTTGATTCAACCATTGTATGGTGTAGGGATTTGGACGAGGAGAGACTTGCAGCTTGAGTTTGTCCACCATAGTCTTTGAGGCAACGTTAGCACAACTACCTCCATCAATGATAGGGGAACAAACCTTGTCTCCTACGGTACACCTGGTGTGAAAAATGGCTTCTCTTTGCTCCATGTCCTTTTGAGTGGCAATTCCACTCAAGGCCCGGCGGATAACAAGCAACTCTCCTTCATCGGGGCCTTCTTCAACTTCTTCCAAACTTCCCTCTTCTTCATGGTCATGCTCCTCAAAAGAAGCTTGGTACTCAGCGAGGGAAACAATCTTCTTGTTAGGACACTCAGATGCAAAATGTCCCATACCTTGACAACGGAAACAACGAACCTGGTCTTTTGGCCGTGAGGGCACTTTTGTGGGAGGTTGAGGGGTGATGGGAGGGACACTTTTGGCGGGTGAGGGGGTTTGAATTTGTGGGGGAAAGTAAGGTGATTCTTGAGAAAAAGGACGGGAAGGAGTCTTGGAAAAGATGCTCTTTCCCTTAGATTTCTTTTGTTGCTCTACCTTATAGGCTAGAGAACTCAAGTCATCTAGGTATGAATAGGGTTGCAACTCAATTACATGAGCAATGGACTCATCAAGACCGGTCAAGTATCTTACCAAGGTTTGTGAGTCGTCTTCTCTCAAATCGCATTTGAGGAGGAGTTGTTCAAACTCCCGAGTGTATTCTTCCACACTCTTGGATCCTTGCTTGAGTCGATGGAGCTTGAGATAATTGTCTGGCACATAGTGAGAGGGAAGAAACTTGGCCTTGAGTTTTTCTTTCATTTTGGCCCAAGTTCTGATTTTCCCTTTCCCGTTTCTTGCTCTTTTCGCTCCAAGGTTAGCCCACCAGATTGAAGCATAATTTCTGAGTTTAAGGGCTACAAGCTTTACCTTCTTATCTTCCGGGATGTCCTCATATTCAAAGATCCTCTCAATTGTGTGCAACCAATCGAGAAATAAGTCCGGATCAAGTTGGCCTTCAAATTCGGGGATGTCAATTCGGACACCACCAATATTTCTTCCTTGCCTTCGTCTCCTTGGGGGTTCCTCATCACTTGAATTGGCATGGGAGTGATGGACTTCCTCTTCAGATTCAACCACCGGTTCATGAGGATGAGAGGGAGTGAGGCTATGAACCCACCTTCTTTTCTCCTCCAAAAGTTGCCCAAGTTGAGTTCGAAGATAAGTGAGTTGTGCTTCTAACTCTTCCACACGTGCTTGGTCGCTTCTTGTGGACTTTGTAGACATGTTGGAGATGCGTTGAAGGAAGAATATCCAGCAGGGAAAGTGGCACGGTCGTGCAAGGGGGCACGGTCAGGCCGTGCTATGCTTCGGCTGAAGAAAATGAAGAAAAGTAGAGTGGCACGGTCGTGCTTGGCGGCGCGGGGGCACCGTGCTCCGTCTCGACTTGAAGATTCCTGGAAAAAGAATATGGCACGGTCGTGTGTTGTGGCACGGGGGCACCGTGCTGCTTCTCTGGTCTTCAAGACTTCGGATTGCCGGTTTGTGCCTCTTTTTTTTATTTTTTTTTGTATTTTGGCTTTTTGGGATGTGTTTGGGTATGATGAATCAACCAAAGAAAAGTGAATATGGTGGAAAATAGTTTGAGATGGTTTGAAGAATAATAACAAAAAGAACAAGGATAAACAAGACCTTGTAATTAAGATAATCCTTCACGGAGCCACTCAATGACTTAGTCTTGGGCTAATTCTCTTGTCTTAACCAAGGAATCACTCCAATTGGAAAAGGAAGAGAACCTAGAACACCACTTGAATGAGCCAAATTCAAGATATAGAAACTAGGAATTTTGAGACACAAATGAGAATCACTCTCAAAGGTGCTTGTATTACTTTGGAAATCTCTTACCATGCTGAATGATTAGCTTCACATGCCCCTCCCCTTTTATAGACTCAGCAAAAGACAATCAAAAGACTCAAATAACTCCTAACAATTAAAACTAGCTAATGAAAAGTCTAAGAAAAATGAAAAGACACATCATAACAGGGGGTGGGGGAGGTTACAAGGAATATTCTAGGATTTTTGCAGCTGATTACATCAATCTAGAAGCATCTAAAACGTGCACAATATCAGCCACACAAATATATTTAACCTAAGACTCTTCATATTCCCAGCATTAATCCTTGCAACTGCCTCAACTTCAACAGAGCATAACTTCCAGAATACGCGGCCAAATCACGCGTTCTTGGGCTTGTTAGAAAGCCCTGGACGTCTATTTTCCAGAATGGGCTCATTTGCTCAATTTGGATAAGCGGTTTGAAAGTTATGGCCCAAACAATGCACCTATCTCAGACTGGACTGGATCAGCAAAACGTATCTTTGAGTGATATTTTGCCCAATCAAATGATGTCCAAATTAAACAAACTTGGACTTATTTGAAAGCTGAAATCTTAAACTTCAAAACCATGTGGAGCCTCAAGTTGTGGGTCCACTTGAGCTTGTCCAAAAGTGGTCACAAAAAATCGGGTTCCACAGGGATGAATTCAGCTCCAAATTTCTAGCAAAGCTTAACCTCTTTTTGACCTCTTCATAGTGTCGTGAGTCTTTGAACTCACTTTATAAGACCAAATAAGCACACTTCCAAGCATGATCTTCTTTGACCCTTTTCTTCTTTGAAATTGGTCTTGAATAAAAATGATGCATATGGAAATATGCATCAGCAAGGTCCGGTGTTTTCGTTGCCAAGGCCTTGGACATTATGCTTCCGAGTGTCCAAACAAGAGAATGGTTTCTCTAGCCGAATATCAAGCTTCCCTAGAGGAGCTAGAAGGTGAGAAAGAGAAGGAGGAAGAAGAGAAAGGGGTGTACTTGAATGAAGTTATAGAGGAGGTTGAAGAGGGTCCGGATGAAGGAGAGCTCTTAGTCATTAGAAGGGCCTTGAGTGGGCTCGCTTCTCATGAAGAAATGGAACAAAGGGAAAGCATTTTCCACACTCGATGCACCATGAGTGGGAAAGTGTGCTCTCTCATTATTGACGATGGAAGTTGTGCTAATGTGGCTTCTAAAACCATGGTGGACAAACTCAAGATCCCGGTCACACCTCATCCAAATCCTTACACAATCCAATGGCTCAACCAAGGTAAGGGTTTGCAAATCACCACTCGGTGTTTACTTTCCTTTTCCATTGGTAGAACCTACAAAGATGAAATTTGGTGTGATATTGTGCCCATGGACGCTTGTCGTGTCCTCTTGGGCCGACCATGGCTATTTGATAGGAGGGTTATGCATGATCCGCTTGAACACCTATACCTTCTCCAAAGATCACAAGAAAATCACCCTCACTCCCCTCAAACCTAGCCCACAAAAGAACCCCCAAGATAATCCCAAGTTGGATGTCTTTTTCACCACCTTACTCCACTCTCAACTCCATGAATTTGAAGACTTCAAAGAGTGGATTCTCTTAGGCCAAGAACCGGCCAAGGTAAAGGAACCTTCCCATCCTTTACTTACACCCCTCATAAAAGCCTTTTCCCATATCTTTCCACAAGAAATACCCCACAGTCTACCCCCCAAAGATCTATCCAACACAAAATTGATCTTATCCCCGGTGCCACACTCCCAAACAAGCCGGCCTACCGCATGAACCCCCAAGAAACACAAGAGGTTCAAAGGCAAGTGAATGAGCTCCTATCCAAGGGCTTAATCCGTGAGAGTTTGAGCCCATGTGCCGTCCTGGCTCTACTTGTGCCCAAGAAAGATGGGAGTATGAGAATGTGTGTTGATAGTAGGGCTATCAACAAGATCACCATCAAGTACCGGTACCCTATCCCAAGGTTGGAAGATTTACTTGATGAGCTTCATGGAGCCACTATCTTCTCCAAAATTGATCTTAGGAGTGGCTACTATCAAATCTGGATTTTTGAAGGGGATGAATGGAAAATGGCTTTCAAAACCAAGGGTGGTCTCTATGAGTGGCTTGTCATGCCCTTCGGTTTGACAAATGCACCAAGCACATTCATGAGGCTTATGAGCCAAGTTCTTAAGCCATTCATTGGGAGATATGTTGTTGTGTACTTTGACGACATTTTAGTGTATAGCCGTGGAGAAGAAGAGCATTCCAAACACTTGCATGAGGTCTTGAGTGTCTTGGCTCAAGAACAACTTTATGGCAACTTTGAAAAGTGCCATTTCTTCTCTCCCCAAGTGAAGTTTTTGGGGTATGTTGTTTCGGCCAATGGCATCCAAGTGGATGAAGAGAAGATCAAGGCCATCCGTGAGTGGCCTACTCCTACCTCCATACAACAAGTTTTAAGTTTCCATGGCTTGGCCTCCTTCTATAGGAGATTTGTGAGCAATTTTAGCTCCATCATGGCACCCATGACCGAGGTCCTCAAAGCCAAGCAATTTGTGTGGAGTGAGCAAGCCCAACACGCCTTTGAAGAGATCAAGGGAAGGCTCACTGGTGTACCCATTCTTGCACTACCTAGCTTTTCCAAAGTTTTTGAAGTAGAGTGTGACGCTTCCGGGGTTGGCGTTGGGGCCGTGTTGTCACAAGAAAAGAGGCCCATTGCTTATTTTAGTGAGAAGTTAAATGATGCCAAAAGGAAGTACTCTACATATGACAAGGAGTTCTATGCCATTGTGAGGGCACTAGAACATTGGCGGCATTACTTGGTTGGAGGAGAGTTCATTCTCCACACGGATCATCAAGCTTTGAAGTACATCCAAGGACAACATAAGCTCAATCCACGACATGCCAAGTGGGTAGCGTTCATGCAATCCTTCCACTTTGTGATCCACCACAAATCCGGCCAAATGAACAAAGGGGCCGATGCACTTTCTAGGAGGTATCTCTTGCTCTCTACTCTTGAATCCAAGGTACTTGGATTTAAGTGCATCAAGGATATGTATGCTCAAGATGAAGACTTCAAGGTTATCCTTGAAAATTGTTCTAGCCATGCCCACGGTTCCTACCACTTGGTGAATGGTTTCCTTTTCAAAGGGAATCGATTATGCATTCCTAAATGTGGGTTTAGAGAGCTATTGATTCAAGAACTCCATGGAGGAGCTCTTGCTGGCCACTTTGGAGTTGAGAAGACGTGCTCCATGCTCAAGGAGCACTACTTTTGGCCCAAAATGTCAAGAGATGTGGAGCACTTCATCAAAAGATGCTCTACTTGCCAACTTGCCAAAGATCACATCCGGCCTCAAGGTCTCTACACACCTCTACCGGTTCCCCAAGGACCTTGGGAGGATGTTAGTTTGGATTTTATCATGGGGCTACCAAGAACTCAAAGGCACAAGGATTCCATCATGGTGGTGGTGGATAGATTCTCAAAGATGGCTCACTTTGTGGCGTGTCACACCACCTTTGATGCCTCACAAGTGGTTGTGCTGAAATTTCTAATGAACCTCCGGTAGAATGAGGCTAGGCCATGAAAACTCCTTACTTGAGTGATGGATGTAGGAGTTGGCCACTCTTGAATAGCCTTGATCTTGCTATCATCAACTTGGAGGCCTTGGGCGGAAACAATGAACCCCAAGAATACCACTTGAGGAGTGAAGAAAAAGCATTTCTCCATATTGCCATAAAGTTGTTCTCGTGAAAGAATCTCCAAAACTTGTTGCAAATGCTTGGCATGCTCCTCCTCGGTCTTGCTATAGACCAAAGATATCATCAAAGTAAACAACAACACAAGTTCCAATAAGGGGCTTGAGAACTTGGTTCATGAGTCTCATAAAAGTGCTCGGGGCATTAGTAAGCCCGAATGGCATTACAAGCCACTCATATAAACCTCCTTTAGTCTTAAAGGCGGTTTTTCATTCATCACCTTCAAAAATGCGAATCTGATAATAGCCACTTCTAAGATCAATCTTAGAAAAGATAGCGGCTCCGTGTAATTCATCCAGTAGATCTTCCAATCGGGGAATAGGATACCGGTACTTGATAGTGATCTTGTTTATCGCCCGGCTATCAACACACATACGCATGCTACCATCCTTCTTAGGAACAAGGACGGCGGGCACGGCACATGGGCTTAGACTTTCCCGAATTAAACCCTTGGACAAGAGATCATCCACTTGTCTTTGGATTTCTTGTGTTTCGCTTGGAGCCATCCGGTATGCCGGCTTGTTTGGAAGTACGGATCCGGGAACGAGGTCTATCTTGTGTTGGATAGATCTTGGAGGGGTAAGGCCATGTGGAATTTCTTGTGGAAAAACATGGTGATAGGCTTGTAGGAGAGGGGTGAGTAGTGGATGTGGGGGAGATGGTGGCTTAGACTCTTCTTGTAAAAGTATCAAGTCTTTAAAAGACTCATACTCATGGTGCTCAGATTTGAGAAGAGTAGTAAAGAAGACTTCCAAATGAGGATTGTCTTTTGGCTTAGAGGGGGGAGGACTTTTGAGAGGGGTAAGAGTGATTTTCTTACGGTCCTTGAGAAAAGAGTAAGTGTTCATCCGGCCATCATGGATGACACTTCTATCAAAAAGCCATGGTATACCCAATAATATATGGCAAGCATCCATGGGGACTATATCATGTGAGGTTGCATGGCATTCCTAAAAGCATGGTGTCCGATTTAGACACTAAGTTCTTGAGCCATTTTTGGCTTACACTATGGAGAAAACTTGGCACCCATCTCAAGTTTAGCACTTCTTGCCACCCCCAAACAGATGGCCAAACCGAGGTAACAAACCGCACCTTGGGCACCTTACTTTGAGTTTTGGTCAAAGGGAACATCAAAAGTTGGGATGAGTTGCTTTGTCATGCGGAATTTGCTTTCAACCGCACTCCAAGCATGGCTACGGGCCTCTCACCCTTCCAAATTGTGTATGGGAGCAACCGACGGACTCCCCTTGACCTTGTCCCCATCTCTAATCCCACCAAATTTAGTTGGGAGGCCGAGAAGAGGGCAAAGGAAATTCAAGAGCTCCATGCCAAGGAGAGGGAAAGGATTGAAAGGTTCAATGAGCAAGCCAAGTCTTTTGCCAACAAGAAGAGGAGAGAAGCTCATTTTCAGCCCGGGGACCTAGTATGGGTCCATTTGAGGAAAGAGAGATTTCCAAGCAAAAGGAAATCAAAGCTAATGCCAAGATCGGATGGGCCTTTTGAAATCCTTGAGAAGATTGGCCCAAATGCTTACAAAGTTAACCTTCCCGGTGATTATGGGGTATCCGCCACCTTGAATGTGGCTGATTTGAGCCCATACTATGATGAAGATGAAGAGTTGCCGAGTTTGAGGTCAAACTCCAACCAAGCCGGGGAGAATGATGGGGACCATCAAGCCCAAGCTTCAAGCATGCAACCAGCAAGCCCACACATCCATTCGAGCCCCAAGGAAGTCAAGAACATTCATGCATTGGTCAAGAACATTTTGGAGCACACGGACAGAACCTGGGCAGATTCAACTGGAACTTGGCCCGGTTTTGTGCACCTTTTGGGACTTGAAGGTGAGGGGATGATTGACTGCTTTTCCCCCTCTCTTTAAGTTTAAGATGTTAGGAATCCAATAAAACAAGTTGCAAGGGATTTTGAGGTCATTTGGTTAGTCAAACAGCAAGTTGTTTGCAACTGTGCAGTCCAGGCGGCAATCCAGCACTGTCCGAAACAAGGAGGAGTTTGGACCACCAACTCAATTCCATTCTTTCTGAAATTTTACAGCTTGAAAGGGGACATAAATATTTATCAATTCAAGGGTTCAAATCCCATTCAAAGCACCCCCTTGTGTTGGTTTTATCTAGCCAAAAGGACAAGAAAAATACCCCTTTACCCGATTCTTCACTAGCCGGTACAAGGGGCTGATTTTCCTTAGTTTCTTGCTTGCCCACTTGCTGAATGACTCATTTTGCTGCACTCTAGGATCCTTGTAAGCTTGACACCTCATTTGGGAGGCATTATAACCCCTAATGAGGCAGCTTAAGCTAGGTAGTGAGGTGTTTAGCTAGCAATGGATGATTTGATGTGTAACTCTACCCCAACTGGACTAAGCTTTGTTTTTGCTGCATGGGAGGGGTGGGGAACTCGACCAAGCAAGGGTAAAACCAGATTGGCCTTTCATTTTGAACACAACTTTGAATGCATGAGCTTGTGAGTTCTCAAAACTCTCTCCACAAAATTCCTAGTGTTATATCTTGAGCTTGGCAACTCAAGTGGGTCTCTAGGTCTCTTTCTCTCAACTAAAAGGTGATTAAATTCTGTAACTAGTTGATACAAAGAGATTGCCCAAGTGTTCTCCAAGGGTGGCTCCTAGGATTATCCCTTGCAAGGTCACTTGACTATCCAAACTCTTGGTTTCTCCTCTACATTTTCGGTTTCCGTCCTTCTTCATTCCGTGTTCTACTTTGAAGCAAGTTGTGAGCTTGTTCTTGTCTTTGCAAGCGTCCATCACTTTGTGGTGGGAATTAGGTGTTTTGGGACGAAAAGGGGTAGGCACGGTCGTGCTCTGTGGCACGGTGTGATCGTGCTGATGTGCTGGAATGGGAGTGCTGCAGGTAAATGGAGGCACGGTCGTGCTGGGGTGGCATGGTGTGACCATGCTGCTTCTCTGGTTGGACACGGCTGGAAAATTTTATGGGTGAGTGTTTGGGCTGTTTTGTGAGTTCGTGTTTTGGGGTGTGTTTGGGCAAGGGAAGCTTGGCCAAGAGAGTAGCCTATGCTCTGATACCAAGTTGATGGAAGCTTGCAAAGACAAGAACAAACTCACAAACTTGATTCAAGGTAGAACACGGAAAGAAGAAGAAGGAAAACTGAAAATGGAGAGGAGAAATCAAGAGTTTGGATAGTCAAGTGACCTTGCAAGGGATAATCCTAGGAGCCACCCTTGGAGAACACTTGGGCAATCTGATGTATATTTTCAAGGGCCTCATTTTTATTCTTTCAACTCAACTTCATGGGAGGTAAGCTCCATACAAATTCAAGCATGGCAAGGCTTTTCTTTGGTCCCACAATTTGAGTTTCATGACAAAAGACACTTTATAGAGTTTTATTTGAACTTCAAAGTGCCTTATCCGAAGGGGTTTTTCCAAATGGGGATCACAAGTACCATCCATTTCAAAGGATGATGGGGACCATCGTGCCCAAGCTTCATCCACACATTCAGCAAACCCTCACACCCATTCAACCCCAAGGAGGCCAAAGAAGTTCATGCCTTGGTCAGAAAACTCATGTGCACAGCAGAAGATGCACTGTCCAGTTCGTCCAGTTTCTGGCCCGGTTTTGTGTCGCTGTTGGAGCAAAGTAAAGAGGGGGAAATTTCCTGCACGCACCACCCCCTTAAATCTTAAGATCTTAGCTTTCCAACAAGACCTTTTGCAAAGCATTTGGAGTCCATTTGGTCAGTCAACCAAGCCAAAACCTGAGACAGCGCACTGCAGGGCGCAATCCAGCACAGTCCGAAATAAGGCCCTAATTGGTGGACTTCCTCAACTCCAACTTTTGTCAAACTTTACAGCATGAAAGGGGACATAAATATTTATCAGATCATGGGTTCAAATCCCATCCAAAGCACCCC
>JAKOGI010003479.1:50000-52403 GCA_029747015.1 Carnegiea gigantea | reverse complement strand
CCACCTCTACTAGTTATCCTTATGGGACCACACAAATCAATGTGTAATATTCTAGAGGTCGGGTAGTGCTTACACATTTTTTCGATTTAAAAGAAGATCTGACTTGTTTTCCTTTTGCACAAGCTTCACATACCTTGTCATCATTAAATTTGATGGAAGGTAGTCCAATAACTAGGTCTTTTGAAACAAGTTTGTTTAACAAGGATAAGCTTGCATGACCTAGTCTCTTGTGCGATAACATTATATCATCATTTAATGCATTTAAACAAGTCAGATTATTTTGGGGAAGAGTGGAAATACAAACTTTATAAACATTTTGACATCGCTTTCCCCTCAACACAACATCTCCTGTGTCGTCATTCACAACCAAGCAACGTGTTTTTGAAAACAGTACTAGGTTGTTCTTGTCACATAGTTGGGACACACTTAGCAAATTGTGCTTTAACCCATCAACTAAGTGCACATTATCAACTGAGTGGGAGAGAGTTTTACCAATATTACGTATACCGACAATTGTCAAAGACTTGCCATTTCCAAATGCTACACTCCCCCCATTCAGAGCTGTAAGTGAGAGAAAGTTTGATCTTTCACCAGTCATGTGCCGTGAACACCCACTATCAACAAACCACACCTGCCTGTTTCCAAGGGTGTTAGTGGGGTTGTTCGTAAGGTTGTTCTCTCTCACTTCAGCCTGCAAAACAAATTACGGGTTAGTTTCGGGAACCCAGATCCACTTGGGTCCCATTCTTTTAGACATGTAAAGCTCATCTTTTCTAATCCAGATTTGTTTCACATACCTTACATTCTTTTCATTGGCATGTTTTCTTAAAGGGCAAGTGTATCTTTAATGACCCGTTTTGCCACAACGAAAGCAAACAATGTTTTCAGGTAATCCCACATACTTTCTGTGAATTGGGTAGACTGTTCGTTTAGGCTTATACCCAAGTCCCTTTTTGTTTCGACTGTGGTGAGTGTTTAACCAATCAAGGGCTTGTGAGGACTCGTTCCAGCTCTTGGTTGTGGTAAGCTCGTTTTCTAGTTTTTCTATATCATCATGCAAACCTTTGTTCTCCCTGAGCAAGGACTCAACCATTCCTTCTACCTCAAAGAGTTTTTCCTCCATTCGAGAATAATCTCCTTCTTTTATAAAGAGGTTTTCTTTGAGCAAGTTAATATTCTCATGTAAACCGAGGTTTTCATTTTTAAGAATTTCATTTTCAAGTTCTAGGTCACGAACTTCTTTTTAGATCAGCACAAGTGTCTATCAAATTATATAGAAGTTCTTCTAAAGTAGCTTTGTCAAGACCATGTACCTTGCTCTTGAGATCTGAGAGGCTGATTGTTGATTCATCATCTGAATCTGAATCACTTTGTGCCATAAGTGCTACAACCCCTTCTTCAGCTTCAGATTCTCCTTCATCCTCAGAGGAATCTCCCCAAGCAGCCAGCATAGCTTTCGGGAATCGCTTGCCCAGATTGTTTACAGGGTGTTTTCGAACCTGTTTTGAGGGTGTTCGGGCGTCTGATCTTCTCGAAGCAGAGGGAAATTTTTGACTAAGTGATCTGGTTTGCCGCACTTGAAACACCCTGTGAGTTGTTCTTTGGAGGTGTTTCTGGACTTGCTGAAGTCTTTTCTTTTGTTGTTTTCCTTGACCTTTTTGAAGAATTTCTTGAATTTTCTGGACATTAGGGCCATTT
Organism: Carnegiea gigantea; assembly: GCA_029747015.1. Lineage (NCBI taxonomy): Eukaryota > Viridiplantae > Streptophyta > Magnoliopsida > Caryophyllales > Cactaceae > Carnegiea > Carnegiea gigantea. Next base: position 50,705 of record JAKOGI010003479.1, on the reverse strand, counting down.
CTTCATCTTCAAGGTCAGAGTCAGTGTCCTCATGTTCTTTCAAGGCAAGCCCACGATCCTTCTTTTGCTCCTCTCTTTGCTGTGAGTTCTTTCGGAGTTCATAGGTCTGGAGATTACCAATCAACTCGTCGAGGGTGATCTGGTTCCTGTCTTTAGCCTCTTGGATGGCTGTTACTTTGGCCTCCCACGTGCGAGGTAAAATTCTGAGGATTTTCCTCACCAACTCTTCAGTGGTGAAAGATCTTCCCAGCGATTTTAACTCGTTCGTGATGTGGGTGAACCGTGTATACATGTCCATCACAGTTTCATGATCACCTATATCAAACAACTTATATTGTCGCATAAGTAGCTCAATTCTAGATTGTTTAACTTGACTCGTACCTTCATGAGCAACTTGCAGAGCATTCTAGATAGCTTGGGCTGATTCACACTCACAGATACGAGTGTATTCATCGAGTCCTAGGCCAAAATATAGAAGCTTTTTGGCCTTGGTATTTTTCTCCATTTTCTTGTAGTCCTCGGCATCAAACTCTATGGATTCCTTGGGAACCTTCTTACCATCTTCAAGCACCTTTGTGGGAACAAGGGGCCCGTTCTTGATGAGCATCCATAATTCATAATCTTCTGCCTGAATATAGTTCTCCATCCTATTCTTCCACCAACTATAATGTTGGCCGTTAAAATAGGGTGGACGAGTAATGGATT